>RJWT010007478.1:0-27599 GCA_004365215.1 Cuniculus paca | reverse complement strand
GCATTGTGGATGGAATTGAACATTGTTAAGAAAACTAGATATTTTAGTAAATAAGATACATAATTATAAAAGAATTAGGCTGTCATAGAATTGTACCTTATTTTTAAAATAAGAACTATTCTTTCTGATTATAAAAACAATATGTATTGACTACACAAAGTTTGATACTTTTTTTTAAAAAGAGAAAAACACGATTCATCCTGTCAGAGAAATACTGCCAATAATTCGATATGTTTAGGTTTTTAGCATACTTCTTTTCAGCTATTTCTTTGTAACTTACAAATTATATACCTATCAATCTGGGTGGTTACCTATCCACAGCTGTACTTTTGTTTCCTTTATGGTGTACCACTATGTTGTTCAGGCTGATCTCAAACTTCTGGGCTCAAATGATGCTCCTGCCTCAGCCTCCTGAGTATTTGGGACTACTGGTATACACCATTTTTCCCATATAGCTGCTATACTTTTAAAATATTTTTATTTTACAAATTTGGATCATGCCATATATATTTCTTCATATCCTGCACATCAAAGTAATCTTAACAACAGTCTTATCTTTTTATTGTTTTTTTTTCCCTATGCAGTTAGAGAAACAATTAAAGTCAATCCCTGAAAGAAAAGAATGAACCCAGGGATAGAAGAGACAAGATCAGAAACACATTGGACTTAGGAAGACAGAGAGAAAGAAAAGGAAGAAGACAGGAATCTGAGGAAGACACAGAAACAATGATTTGTCCCTTTGATTTTTGATATTTTTCTTGTTCTTAGTTGTGAATTTCCTTGAGTGGTGAAATAAATGTTATTTTTCAAATGGAGTTATAATGTTCATTGAAAGTTAGCCGGGATCTAGCTTGGCGACCTAAGCGCCTGCCTGGCAAGTGCAAGGCCGTGAGTTCAATCCCCTGTGCCACAAAAAAAAAAAAAAAAAAAAAAAGAAAAGAAAATTAGACTTACAGTTAAATAAGGATCTCATTTTTTCCCTTCCAATTCTACTTTCTAAAACTCCTTTGAAAAAGAAAATGAGAATTATGGTCCAAGTTAATCTAGTTCAACCTTCTAACAAACAACTAATGTCATTTGCCTTAAATCATGTTTCTAACTTAATTGGGAGCTAATCTGCTATAAGAATTGGACTCCAAAGATCAAAATCATGGGTGCTCTTCTCACCACAACATCAGCCCCTCCTCCTCAGTGGTTCATTCATATGTATTTTACTTTCTGAACATATCGACTCATCTTTCTGACTAGGCGCTGCATTTCTTCCAACTCTATTTCTCAAATCGTGACAGCAATAAAAATTCTGTCATCAACACTGAACAACCCTAACTATATGAAAGCGTCCACTGTTTAATGCATAAAATTCATTCCTTTTAAAGAACAATATTTTACCTTTGGCCTCCCTGTCGCTGACCACACTGAATTGGCTGGCACAGCCATCAGTCAAGCACTCATTTATTTCACAAGTGAATATTGAGCGTCTCATGCAGGGAAAGAGCCTTGGCTCTGTAAACACAGGACTGAGTTCAAATTTTAGCCCTGTTATTTAATAGTCTTGAGACACTAGGTCAGTAACCTAACTTCTTTCGGCTAATGTTTCTACACTGTCAACTGAGAATAAAAATATCTATCTTATAAAATTGCTATGAAGATTAAGTAACTTTTAAAACACACACATATTAGTGTTCAATAAATGTTTCCAGTTTTTTTTATTCACTGGGTAGCATAAAGACATAATAAGACATACACCTCTTTCCACTAGGAGAACCTTATAAACTAAAATGAGAAAAGAGGCAAAATTATAGAAACAATTGAGATGACAATAGCGATAAATTATAAGAGAAATAAAAATAGCTACTCTAGGCCAAATGTAGTGTACATTTTGTTAGAGGAAACAGAATTGGAACAACATATTTAAGAATAGGTAGGCAAACAGAAGAGAAAGACTTGGAGTAGAAGATAGAAAGCACATTTCAAACAAAGGTGAAAGCTGGATTAAAATTATAATACTGGTGGTGAAAGGGGAGGGAGAAAGGGAGGAGGAGGAGACAATGCCACTGATAATGACCACAATGGCAGTAATGGCAAAAATGATGTCACAATCTCATTATGTTTCATGTATTTTTCTTAGCTCTGTATATGTATTAACTCCTTTAACTCTCATAACAATCCTAGGAGGAAAATGAGATGTCAAAATGATACTTAAACTGAGATGCAAAGGTGATTTTTAACAGAGACGATACTTAACCTGATGCTCAGGGTCACAGAGCTAGAAGTAACAAGGTAAGCATTCAAACCCAGGCAAACTGTCACTAGAACCTGCAATCTATCCATTGCCCAGACTACTTCTATAACAAAAGGACACAGGCAAACAAAGTGCAGGACGAATAAGGAATAAATCATTCCCAAATTAATTTGACTACTAAATCAATCAATAAATATAATACTTATATAATAAACATATATAAAAATGAAATTATTATATAATTTACATATAATAAATGAATATTTTTATATATAATATATAATAAATGAATTTATATATAGTAAATGAATTTATATATAATATTTGTATATAATATATAACAAATGAATATTTTCTTATTTGACGATAAAGGAAAATCCTTTTGCCATAACTTATTGGATAACTACTCATTCATGTTGTTAAATCATTCAGTATATTTAAATTAAGAGTGAATATTCATCGAGAACCCCTGCAAAAAATTACTAGACTGTAGCCGAAATGTACATCCATGTAATAAAGTAGATTTGTGATGTGAAATTTCCTTAAAATTCTAGTACACTCTACAGGAAGAAACTTCAGAATGAAAGCAGAAAAAAAAGGAAGAGAAGAGAAGAGAAAAATTGAGGAGGTAAAACTGAAAATATAGAGTTCTATCAATTACCCAGTGGATGATAAGCTGATGCGGTAGAGAAACGTTGGAGGGCCCAAAGGGTTCTGTTCTGGCTCTCTTGTACAATTTTGTACACTTCAATACATCTCTTGATCTTCCAGAATATAAGAGTTCTAAAATTCCGTGGTTCTTATTTGATGACCATTCACAACTTTATTAATTCAAAAAGCCATGAAATCCTAACTCCATCATAACTGAATGTCTTCTGATAGTACTTCATTCTAGATGTGACAGCTAAATATCTCTTCCATATATCTTTTGTGAGTGCCTTTCATATTTTCAAAGACCGACCTCCTTGATAAGTGAAAAAGCACCTAAAATACACACTGCTTTCACTAAGTTGTTTATATTCTTATCGCAAGATAGAAACTATAAGCAAAGAACAGAATCCTTAATCTTTTTATCCAAAGTCAGACTTTTCTCTCCCTCATCAAAAACTCACTCCCAATGCTCCATGATATGGGATTTATAAATGGATATATGAGATCGTTTTAATTTACCCCAGTACATGTACCTACAGTAAAAGAACAGTTTCATCTCTCATCATCCAAAAGGCAGTAATCATTATGTGAAAACAACTTCCTATGCAATAATGTCAGGTGGCTTTTAAAATAATACTCAGTCCTACCCAAGAATTGTGACCTGTGCCTGTGCTTGTAATCCCAGCACTAAGGGAGGCTGAGACAGAAAAATTGCAAGTTTTCATCCCTTCCAGGCAACTTAGCCAGACTCTGTCTCAAAATAAAAAAATAAAAAGGGTTAGAGATGTTTCAATGTCCAGTACTGGAAATAAATTAATTAATTTAATTAAATAAAAATAAAATAGTACTCAGTCCTAACTAAATTATAATTTAAATTTTTTTCTTGATTCCAAATGAGACTGAAAATTTAAACAATGTATGATTAGTAGTTTCATTTAAAATCCAAGAAAGTAGTCTAATCATGTATCTGTCTGACCATCACAACTTATCTTCATGAAGGGAGTAAGTTATAATAGGTTTGATTACTGAATTTGTCAATTACACAGTCAATACCAATCAACCAAAATGAAATGTTTACAGAACAACAGTATAAAAATAGAGTTCATTTTTCAAATAATTGTCACAATTTTAACATACTTCTTTCATATATGGAAATAAATCCGATAAATATAGAAATGATTTAGAATGTTCCAAAATTTACATTTGGAAAGCATAAAATTAGAGGTAAAAAGAATGGTTATTACCATAATTATAAGTGCACTGAATTATATGTAGACAGTCTAATACACCATTTCCAGCACTCAGTCATAATCCCTGACACATCTATAGAATCAACTATGTGCTTTTTGAAGAAACACTAGTGTCTGCTAAAGAATAAAACTTTAAAATAACATTCTGAAATAAGTGTTATTAGGTTAGGTAAGAAGCCATGTTTGTTTTGAACTTATTTTTATTCAAAAGATTAGGAACTGTTTCATGACTATGATCAAAATACATTATACATATGGAATATACACAAGATGTGAAGCTAGACAGGCAGATATGGCAATCAAAGTAATAGGGGATGATGATTAGAGTATGTTACGTGCATGCACAATTTGCCAAAATGAAACCCACTGATGTGTAGAGCCGATATGCGCTAATACCAAATGTGGGAAAATAAAACAACGGAGCATTTGGGGAACTTTCACAGGGAACTACAAAGTAAAAACATCAGTGGCTAAAGACAAAGCTAGTTTTTTTTTAAATTCTGTAGTATTATGATTATAATAACTGCAATCTATTGATCTATGCCATTGTAATAAACACCATAAGGAGTAATTAGATGGGAAGCATTTTTTCCCCAAGTAAATCTAATAAATGTCATTTCTTTTTACTCCACTAGAGGGTAGTCTCTCAAAACCAGGGCTGGAGTCATGAATCCAGCTAGCTTTTGACCTGTTGGTACATTAATTCTCGTGTTCCAATGTTCTCAATAAGATGTTTCTTTAGTATACTAATTAAGAGTATGAAACATTCGGTTTTAATTGCAAATTTTTTACAGGTATTCTTATAGGCACATACAATTATGGGGGGTTTGGGGCATTTTTTACTCCAAATTTTTGATAAATTCAAAAATTGTTTTACATATATGGTTTACGTAGGATATTCTCCTGGTTAATATCCATATGGGGTTAATAGGCCTAAGAATAAGGAAAGTTCATTTTTTGATAATTTAATTTAACATAGTTAAAACAGTCCCCCATAGGAGTAACTCGGACATCCTAACACTCCCTCATGCACACTGATACACACACACAGTGCACACGTGGTTGGCAAATTTATTGCATTACATAAGAAGAGAGTGAATATTTTCTAACTGTATATATTTTTAAATTACCCCTCTTATATTCAAATGCTTGGATTTTAGAGAAGTAAATACATGTTTGATTTTTATAATCGGGTCAGGCCAGATACGAAATGCCATTGCCAAAATATAAGGAAGAAGAAAAAGAAAGGGTGGGGGGAGAGAGTGGTAATGAACAGCAAGCACATACGCTAAATGAAGTAGTAACTCTAGAGAACCAATGCCACTCCACACTAGTTTCAGGACGCTCTTCTTAAAATAATACAGCAATTGCTGAACTTCAGAGCGAGGCAGTCAGAGGCTTGAGTTTATACCAGGCATTTTTAATATTTCGGAAATCCCTACTAGTGGTGAGCCCTGCCTACAGTATTTTCAAAGCGAAAACATCAAGTTTCTCTGAATGGCTGATTATCCCCCAAACGAGAGCACTTACCAAAATTCCTAACATTTCCCTGAAGGAGAAAAAGAAAGAAAATGATTCCTAGGAAAATATGCAAGCCTGCTTCAGTATTTGTACCCTAGGCAGCAGTGTCATAGAACAGACAGGTTGTTTCAGCCAACCAGACTGGAGCCGCTGCGAATGCTCCAGCCTGGCAGTCTGAAGCGATTGGTCCTCTCTGGGGAGCGGAGGGTGCTCAGTTATTAATGACCGCTGAGCAGGCAGCACCATGTCAGTGTGACAACTGATCGGGTGAACGATGCACCACTAACCACCATGGAAACAAGGAGAAATAAAGCCAGCCCCCAGCATCTCCCTTCGCGGGACTGAGAGCCTCAGCAGCGGGCGGAGAGAGTTTCAGGCGAAAGAAGGAATCCTAGCTGCAGCCTCCTGCCTTCCTTTACATCTCAGAACACGGAGATAAGATTGCCTGCATGTGTGCAGATCTGTAGTACAAATCTGTGCCTACTTTACTGCACACACACGCACATGTGCATGATTCACACCCAGGCAAGAAGACAACCATGTGATTATCCCAAGAGAGGGACGGACGGAGGAATTCAGCACGCAGGGACACAGAGGTGGTCCAGCTCGGAAACTGCTTCAGCAAGGTAAGTTTACAATCCGTATGGCTGTTCAAATGTGCTCCTTCTCCTTTCGTTGAGGCTGCTGTTTTTAGACTTCAGTTCTCCTTTAAGGTTCTCTCCTTGTCTGAATTCTAAGAGCATTTTTCTTTTCATTTTACTTTTGAGAACAAATTCACATACAAAATCCTCTGCCTGTGTGCAGAGCTGTGCTTGTGGGATTTTCCAACATGTATTTTACTAGCTTGAATGCCCATCAGAGGATGTGAGCAGAAGAGAAAACCTAGTGCTGGGGGGAGGAGAGAGATGAGGGCAAGGGAAGGGGACAGTGGGGGAGAGAGAGAGAGAGAGAGAGAGAAAGAGAGCCAGAGAGAGAGAGTGAGAGAGGAGAGGTGGGGGTAGGGAAAAGAGGACAGGAAAGAGGCAGTTTTGGGGGGAGTTTTCCCTTTTCTTTATGTTATTTGAATGAAAAGAAGATCACACATTATTGTGTGTTTTAAAGTATTGCCTTCAATAGGGCATTTTTGCTGCCTTTCACCCTGTACGTGTATATCAAGAGCAAAAACCAGTAAGCCGAGTAGCGGAATGAGCATACTGTATCACAAACAGTTATTGAATTTCTGCCAGGCTACATCTTAGAGATTGGGGTAAATGACTTCTCTTTAATAACATTCTCTTACTGGTCTGAAGGGACAGTGCAAATGTCTGATTGCTAATGCAGCTGGAACCGCCACACACTAGGTAAAAGGATCCCATGAACCAGAAGAGTTCTAATCTTCTTTAGTAATTAACAGGATCACAGCAGGATGGCTTTAAAGTGCATTTCCTATTTAAGAAGATTGTTTGTTCAAACCAACTGCAAATATTCCCTGTGCTGTTATTGAGCTGGGTGGCTTAATTTGGCTCTAATTTATTCATTTTTAACAATATGTCCTTGTTTCGATGTCTCTAATTTTAGTGAAAGCAGGCTATGACTATGAGTACAACCTTCCTACTTTAGTGAAAAGGGGACAATGTGAAAAATAAACAGGGAAGAAGACTCAAAGGATCTACCAAGAAAACAGTGTGCCCTAGTACTATAAATATTACTCATACCTTATATTTCTTATCTTTAGTTTCGGAAGCAATGCCTGCGAGACAGAATTACTCTCAGTAAACTCTGTGAGCATCCATGTAGTGATGAATCATGGAACACAATGTGGGCTAATTTTTACCTCCAATCTTGTAGAAGGAAGCCAGCTACTTAGAATATGCTTCCAAACAGACAACACCAATTCATGACCTGCATGGAAACCTTCACTATCCCTGTGCACGGGTCCTGTGAAAGCACTGAAACAAACCCCGTATTTACGTTTCAGAGGCTGGAGTTCTCTCTTCCCTTCCTTTACTTCCACTAACCAGTTAATGGAGTCTGCTGCTTTGAAACAGTGCTATTTTTCCCCCAAACTGTGATTTCAGAGTTATTATTGGTTTCTTAGTTTATAATATATGCCAAAACCAAAAGACAATAACCAGCCACTTAGATCCTGCCACTTTCCCATAAATGTGTCAAAAAGTGAGTCAGTTTATAATATGTAATGTAAGAAGTCAATTAATTCCAGCGACCTTTGTAAATGATGACAATAAAGCAGCTCTGACAATCTGCCAGTGGCTTCGATTTTCCCTCTGTAAAATGAACAAGTTTCAGAAGAGGGTTCCTGCTCAGAGTGAAAAATGAAAGGTGCTGAAGCATTAGCTTGCAATATTGGCAGCCTTGCTCGCTCTGCCTCAAACGCCACATGCAATCTATCGAAAAACAGAATGATTTATTACGAAGAGGAAAAGGTGTTTTATTTGCTTTTCTGCTATTCATTAGAAGTGCTGCTTTTGAAACAGACCAGATCTGTTATTTCGAGGTAGCTCCTGAGTTCCTAACCAAGAGGAAAGGCTTGAAGTATACATTGAATCTCCCAATTTCAAACTCCTATATTATGTAGCATTGCAGTATCGATTTTGGCTTTTCCTAGACCTTTTCCAGGGAAACTTTTGATACTGAACACACACATTATTAAATCTTACCTAGCCTGTTTTTAAATTGCAATCGATGACAGCTAACAGTAGTGGGTTTGCTCTTTAACCTTAGGAAAGCTCGCATACATATTTTGTGGATTTCAGGGGTCAGCAATGTGCCCAGGGGAGTCTGAGAAATAGTCAGCCCAGGACCCCCGTACTGCAACTTGGCGTGTGCCAGTGAGCTTGGTGATTTGATAACCCATGCCAGATGATGGACATATGGGCATGTCTGAAAGATTTAACCATTCAAAGTCACACCCAGTCATGTAGAGATACCCAAAATAATAGATTTCTAACAAGAGTAGCTTCAAAGGAGGATCATTTCAGGGTGTTACTCTACACAGGCAACATGTTAAATTAGAATGCTGATGAATAGGTGGAAATTTTTCTTCGGTGGTGTGGTATTTGTTGTTACTGGTCTAATAAACAGGGTCACCAACTTTATAGGGCAGTAGTTTGGAGACCTGTGAAAAGGGTGATCAACTAATGATTCACTATCTGTATTTCACTGGTTTTTTTTTTTTGATGTTGTTCTTTTTTCTTTTTTATATCTACTGCTTTAACCACAAGATGGGTTTGATGCTGTACCTTTTCCCCCATTCTGATTTTTTTTCTACTATAAAACTCCCATGTAACATGGCATTATGAAATTTACTATAAACTAATGAAGGTAATAAGAAAGGTTTGCTTGAATTTTTTTTAAAAAGTCCTTTTGTAATTTAAATGTTATTACTTATCAGCCCCCAAGGACGGCCATGGATGAGGTTGCTGAATCTAAAGGAGATCATTAAAAGGAAACTAAGAGCATGCTAGAAAATGAGTCACTATTTCTAGGCTTGATTAAGAATGTCCCCAAAGAATAATCGAAAAGCATGTGGTTCAAGCCAATATGGAGAAACACTGGACATGTGTGAAGCCCGCTAGTCCTGAGTGTTTAGCTGCTTATGTATTGCTCTTAAGTATATGAAGCTAAGTAAAGCAGGCAAAAATGAGGCAATGCATCAGTGTATCTTGTCAGTGCTGCCAAGATAAAGCTCTCTGATGTTGGCTATGCACCGAGTACTTAGGAAAGCTTCACGGTGTAACAAGCGAACACAGGTCCTGCACATAGCTCACAGAATTCCTCCCTCGCCTCCTTGTGATTAAATGATGTCCAAGGAAGTACTGGTAGAACTTGACAGTAATTATTCCTTTGGCAACAATATCAAGGAAATCAAATTCTAATGTGAAGAAAGTAGCTGATGTCAGAGGACAGGAAAAAGTAATAGAGAGAAATTAGGATGTTTTCTTTAACTTGATGGAAGAGTAGAAGATACCAAAAGATGCGATTTAGACATCAATAAACAAAAAATGAGCAAAGATAGCAAGGCCTAGCTCAAATGTTTGTCAAGTGCAGCACTTACCAAGTCATCTACTACATTTGCATAATTGTCAAGTTTATGCATACTTCTTGCCTTTATGTTCATTCATCTTTAGAATGGGGGGGGGTTACTTTTTAAAGGCACCAATAATAAAAAACTTTACATAGTGTCAGTATAGGGGAAGAAAAAGCAGAAAATGCTTTCAGAGAATAACAGAATTTTTTAATTGAAAGTGTCCTTTAGTAGTTAGTTTAATATCCTCAACTGATAGATGAAGACAAATGAGGGCCAAAGGGGTATGTCTATAATGAAATATAATATACATTACATGTTAAACTCACACAGCTGTTTATTGGAGAAGCTTAGGAGTGCTTCACCCACCATTCCATTAAAATTCAGCCTCCCCCATACTTCAGAAATAATAAAAAGAATCAGAATTATGTACTGGAAATTAAAGGAATGTTTACCTGGATAATCAAGTACCCTAAAAGCAAAAGCTGACACTCCATGATAAAAGGAACAATGGAAGTATATAATGCAAAAATATTTTAAAAATATTCATCTTTTGGATATAGTATACCATATTCTGTGGTAAGTCATAATAGTTAGAGATATGCCCTGTTTTTAAAACATCTTCATATTAGTTTTACCATTCACCAGTGAGGATTATCCAAATATGGATCGTCTACTACAAACTAACTTTTTCTAAGAATTTTGAAGAGATGATCCGCATCCTTTTGAACTTAGTTTCACTACAAATATTTAAAGGCACTTAACATAATGCCTCCTTTATATACACAGTTCCTTCTCAAAAAACCATACGTTGCTCGTCCACCTCACCGGAAAGGAAGGAGTATATCCTTATGATAGCAATTCCTCCTTCCTTCTACCATCCCTCCTTTGAGCCTGCCCTCCTGGCCTTTATTTTTCATTTCTAGAATTACAGTGAGAGCTTTGTAAGCAATGAAATCTTTAATTTCAGTTTTTTTTTTCCTTTTGGCAAATTACTCTCTGTTTCTAAACGTACTCTCCAAATTTTGCTGTACACGATAGTAAAAAATACTAAAAAAATTTAACAGTAATTGTGAATATTTGTTTAGAGTTCTACTGTTCGTCCACAAAGCACTTTTTCTACACCATTTGTTCCTTACAACAATCTGGTGAGGTAGGGTAGGTGCAGTGCTAATCATCCCTTCTTTTAAGATTGGAGGATGAGATTTTGTAAGGTTAGTCTCGTTAACACGTGAAGGAGCCAGGAACTCCAGAGAATAGGCAATAGCATGGGAACAGCACTGATCACTATACTTAACATCTCAAAAGTCATTCATAAATATCCATTTCCTTCTTCCTGAACTCCCATTCATCAGAGTAACTTACTCTACTAAGTCTCATAATACCGAAAGATAAAGACATTTAAATAACATTGTCTACCAATTTGCAGTTTACTTTTGTTAAGAAAAAGAATGAAAACTCAAAAGGTATTAAAAACAGACATATTTTCAAAGCTAAAATCATATTGGCCTTTATGTCCTCAGAAATACTTTCCTTGTCTCTGTATTTAATGCCTAAGAAATATGGATCTTATTAGTTTGTTAACAGTGTTTTGGGCTGTATGTATAACTATTTTTCATCAGAGTAACTCACTCTACTAAGGCCTATGCTTTTGCACCATACCACACTATATCTGGATGGATATTTGCAAACTAAAACGTACATTTCTTAATTTAAATCGCAGTTAATGTTATGCCTGAGTAAAACAAGAGAAGTACAATCAACATCAATTGTTAAGGAAAAAGATTGTATGCTGTTCTACCTACTCCTATGTTTGTTTGACAGCATTAGCACTGTGATAAATGGATATTTGGCAAAGGTCTCAAAAATTGAGTAAAGGGAATGAATAAATTACTCAGGGATGTTTCAAATTGCTGAAAAAAAAATGAACAAAGTCCTCACAATCCTTTGAAAAAACTGCTCCTGGTTAAAGAGGTTTATCACAGAAGCATGTAGACTTTGGCTGGTCTTTTGGAGAGGCATAGTTAACTATTCAAAAATAGTTGTACATTTGCTATGCTAATAAATTCAAAATATCAGTAAATTTATTTGCATTATTCTGAGAACCCTTTCTAGCAGAGATTTTGATTTTCAAAAGCAATCTTATCTTTGAAATGAATGAAAATTCCTAAAAAATATATTTAAAATTTGTTCTCTGAAATTCAACCTCCAGAAGTGAAGCATCCCATACATAATCAGCAGCTCTACTCAGGGAAGGGTGTCACCATCGCGATTTGTTTCATGTCTCCATTGAAAAGGCCACCAAATGAATTAAAGGAGGGTGGAGGGCAGTGTTTCTCCACTTGTACAAAGCAATGATAAGAGGAATGGGTGAAAAGCATACTTCTGAGACCAGGTTCACTATGGGGACGTGGGTCAAGCAATAGACTTCAGAACTCACAATACTTACAAGTGATATGAGGAATACTGGATATTTTGACTATAGAAAATATTTAAGAGGTTCACATTTACTGTGGTAGAAAGGACTGAGGTAGACATAATTTTTTCTAAAATTACTAAATTAATAAATGACTAAAATAAAGGCAAATGTTTCATAATAGTAACTCCCTAAAGTAACATTTGTTCCATAATGTCTTTTAGTCTCATAATACCAAAAGATAAAGGCATTTAAATAACATTGTCTACCAATTTGCAGTTTACTTTTGTTAAGAAAAAGAATGAAAACTCAAAAGGTATTAAAAACAGACATATTTTCAAAGCTAAAATCATATTGGCCTTTATGTCCTCAGAAATACTTTCCTTGTCTCTGTATTTAATGCCTAAGAAATATGGATCTTATTAGTTTGTTAACAGTGTTTTGGTCTGTATGTATAACTATTTTTCATCAAAACTCAATTACTCAGAAGCATCAAATACTGAATATGTTCTACAAAAAGCATTCAACATCTGCATAATACATGGGACTACAATGATCTTAACTAAAATTTCAATAGTAGTAGGAGATGATTTCAATACACATCCAGAAAGATTATATTCAGATTTCTAAAAGGGCCAAGAGGTGGATGGCTTTACAATGCAGGTGCCTAAGTTATTGAAAGACCTAAAAAATACAGTGGGCAAAAGGGTTTAGGTTATAGTGCTATCTCACTAAAGAGGAAGTATGATCAGCTAGAACAAGCAAGCAAGCACATATAAACCTTGGAAGTTCTATTCATAATTCTTACATGAAAAATATATAAAATGTCATTATAAGATATGAGCTTAGACTTTATTCATCCAACAAGTCAATTTGTTGTGTGACTAGCTGAACTGATTCACTTACCAAACAGGGAATTTATAGTGTTCCTCTCACTGTAGTTTATCACTCACACATTTACTTTTTACACAAACACTGTTGCTACTCAAAGCGTGTCACAAGGTGATATTCATCTCCCTCTAAAATCAGTGAGCCAACTACAATTTCTTTTATCAGTTAATTTATTTTTAAGGAGCAAGCAAATTCCATGTACATATCAAAGCCCCATTTTTCATTTCCACGATAAATCGAATCACAATATGCTGCTATTGGATAAGATGGCCAAGGAAATGCAGAATTAAAATAAATGTTATGCCATAAATTAAGGTAAGCAGAGTACTTCTAAGCTAACATTTTTGTCACCTCCTTAGTCCTTTCCTGGCTCAGGGAACGAAAGGAGCAATTCTCACTTACGACACTGCTGTCATCTGTGCCAGACCCTGTGCGCTTAATGTGTGTGTTCTCATTTAATCCTCGTAGTGGCTGCATGAAGTACTATCATCAGTCCCATTTTACAAATGAGAAAATGAGGCCTAGGGAAGAACTGTGGTATGTAGATATAGCTGTCTACACTGCCTCCCAGGAGTCAGACTCCCTTTCAAAACACAACTCCCTTTGTAATTTCATACTGTATATTACGCACATACTGGAATATTTCTGCAGGTTTCATGCATACTTTCTTCTTTGCCTTTTTCTTTGTCTTCTTTTTTGGTTTGTTTCTGGCAAAGGGATAATGATGTACTTAACTTGTATTTGAGTAGCCCTATCCTTTGGATTAACTCAAATGAGTTTTGTAATTCAGTTCACAGGTCCAGCTGTGAAATGGCAGCTTATGTTCTTTTTCTTTAACCATTTTTCATCAAGTAGAATTCAATGTGCTTCTTTACCTGAGGTCATGTAGTGCAATAAAGCCACAAAGGAAAAAATGCAAAACTTAGCTCACAGGTCTCAAATTGCATTATTTATTTATGACAGTCATTTCATGGACTCAAGCTCAATTTGTGAACTCTTCTTCATACATTTTCTTTTAAACAAGGAAGATGATAACAGTCTGAATACCATTTCACTGCTAGTATGATCATCAATTTTCAATGAAATTCATCAATCCTTCTTGCTATTAATTAGCTTCTAGCTCTGCACAGTTAATTGATGAAAAGTTGCATTCATTTTTCAAACTGAGTGCACTAGTCAAACCTAAAACTTCAGCAGAAAGTGTTCTACTCTGTTTGTAAAACTTCAGTGTTTCTCACTAAGCAACTTCCTCAGAGGGTATCAAGGGAGTCCTTCAACTTGACTGTCCTACATAGAAAAGGCTGAATGAGAAATTAAGGCAAAAATGTCACTAAGGATTTGTCTAATCATTAGAGTTGGGTCTAGAGAATTCATGTTCACATATATTATCAAAATGAAGAATTTTTTTAAAAAAGATAAACACTAAGACAACTGAAAATAAAAAGAAGTTTAACTTTGAGGTAAGAAAACTTTAAAATAACCTTTGTATCATAAGTAACCTACTCAAAACATGTAAGAAATATAGAAGGAAATGTGTGATTTTTAAATCAATCTTTTTCGGGTTTTTTCTTTGCTATTTCTTATATATATTTACTACAATGAGGAAGGAGAAGGAGGTGTTGGCCAGTGATTATTTAACAGGCACCACAGACTGAACCCTAGCTAAGCTCTTCATAGAACGCATCATATTCAACTTCACAGTTCTATGAGGGGCACTGAGGCCTAGACTGTGGAAACATTGGGCCGAATTGACTTAATGGCAGGGTCTTATTTGAACCTGGACTGACTTCAAAGTGCATTCTAGTAAAAACAATCCGACTGTGCCTCCCATATTGTATGCTTCTTAGCATAAGCATTAGGTATTTCTCTGTGGGGAAGCATTTGATTTTCTATGCAGAAGCATCTGGCAACAGGCTCTTTCATAGCTTTATGTTCCTCAGCAAAGACCAAGGAACTTACACAATAATTAATCAAACTTCACAGTTCAGCCCCACAGTGCAACTTGATTAGTATAATCTTATTTCATGAATAGTCCCATGAACACTTAATATAACTCAACTAATTTAAAATAAAAGTATGACTTGTAGATTTTCTACTTAAACATTCTCATTAATCCATGTAATTTCTTAAGCATAACATGAATTTTTTAAAAAATGATCATGGTTGAATTCTAGAAGGACTTATGAATATCTAAAAGTTCCATTATATTTTAGGAAATGGAAATAGTGAATTAAAGAAACTTTTCTTTTTTTTTTTTTTTGTACCAAGAATCGAACTCATGACCTCATGCTTGCCAGGCAGGTGCTGTGCCACTGAGCTATAGCCCTGGCCCAGGAAACGTTTCCTGACCATAAATATCTCACAAACTGAATAGGAGAACAGGGTACAGACTTTATCCTTTTAGTCCTAAATGTTGATTCCCAGATTAGGAAATATCTCACAATTTGTTTGTGCTTTTCTATATTTCAAAAACCTAGGAAACATGAATACTTGTAACTTTAAATCTGCTCCATAAAACATTCTTCCTGTCTAGAATGGTAACTCCTCCTCCTAGACCACCTCCTCACATTATGCTACATTGAGTTCTTAACCCCACATATGCACGGGGCTTTCCTTTTACATAATTAAGTCTAATTATAAAGTAACATGCTGCTCTGTATCTTACTTGATAGAGATTTCTGTGATTCTTTGGAAGGAAATTCTGAAATCATATTATACCACTTATTCATGGTCATGTAATCAGTGACCATGGATATAGATGATCATGTGGCATTTTAAGTAGGAATGATGTATCTATAACATTGTAATTAGAACCAATGTCTGTATCTGTGTTGGTCTACATCAAAGTCACTTGGATGCTTAGATTTAATGCAGTATCTCAGAAACTTATAAGAGAGATATCTAAGAAGCCCCAGATATTTTCTTGCACAAAGTTTCATAATTAATATGGGGGGGATTCTTTTTGTCTATTTTGTGTTAGGCTAAGTAAAAGGTTTTTTTTTTTCTGATGATTAATTGCTTGAATTATACAGAATATGCACACAATAGGTACCCTGCATTGTATTTTTCCTGAGTGGATGGAGAAGAGGCTAAGTGAGTTAAGGGTTTGGTTGTAAGATATCTGACTGAGGTATTCAGTGGATAACCTCGGTTAATATACAATAGTATTAGGGCGTGGTAAACAGTCCACTGTCCCCAATCTAAAGAGGTAAACCATTCACCATTATTTCTTGGCTCACAAATGATGTCTGTATGGAGTAGACTCCTGCTTTAGGAGGAACAGTTACCAGAAATTTTTTTAAAAATCATTTTTGTTTACATGTTCATGAGTTCTAATTTTTATATATTTGAGACAATGTATCTGGAATTTAATTGAAGATTAAAAAGAAAGTGCCACCAACACAATTCCTGAAAGAATCGTATATGGTCTGTGATTTGCTTTCAAATGCCACTAAGTAATATCAGGAGTCAGAATTAGTGCAAGATAATCTGCAAATGGGGAGAGGTTTTACAGATTTTAAAAGTCACTTTCTCAGAAACTCCAGTACTTAAAGACATGAGTGGAACCCAAAAGCAGGGAATTTAATCTTTGCCCAGTGGGTATTTCACAGAACGCTGATTGTGATCACGGAAATTCAAAAACTTTGGAACACATGCTGATACCAAATCAGTCTTTCTTGAAGCACCATGATGACCAAAAGTTCCCAATTTAACCCCATAGAGTAGTTCAGCAGTGCCTGCAAAGGGCCCGTATTTGCACACCAGCTTGGCTGCTGGAGTCTGGCAGAAGCCCAACCCACTCTTGGCCAGCCACCTTTCAAGATGCCTCTTTAGACTGACACTTGATTCATAGTAAGAAGTTGCTGCTGCTCTGTATCAAGCATGCTGATTACTTGAGTCTGGAGTTGTGTATCCTAATAGATGAAGAGTTGTTTTGCTTTGTTTTTAAAAGCAGTCAAATAAAACAAAGGGAAAAAATAGAAATTGTTAGAGGGAAACTCACAAATAAAAGAATGGCAGTTATGGAAATATCCAAGTGTCAGACTTATCCAAAACAGAACTACAATGATCCAACTTCTTTGTGTTACTCCATTGGAAACTTCTACTCCAACATTCCAGCTCAAATTTCAAAGGTTCTCACATCATTTAGTCCTAATCCTCATTGCTAGAGCCACAAAAGGTCTTATGACATACAAAATAATTACAGTCTTTGACCATTATAAATCTCATTGCAAGCAATTTTTAAAATTTATAAAAACCTTGTAAGTGTCCTCCCAAAAGATGGCAGAGTAACCTTAGAATAATGAACACTCAAGATCCTGAGTCGCTAAAATAAATTTTTTAAGCTGCTGATAAGAATGTGATCTCTGCAAGACCAAAGAATGTCCATTTATCATTATGCCTCACAGAATGGGTTTTATTTCTCTCTCATTTGTACTCTCATTAGCACTTCTTGTGCATACAAATTAATGAAATTTAAACCTGAATACTCTTTATAAGATTTTGTTTTCAGTGAAATGTAATCATATATTGAGAAATGACAACTGCCCTATTCCACCTGCTCCAAAAAATAAAAAGCATTAGCAGTGTTTCAGGTTTATAGTTAATAATTGTATCTCTGTATCTGTATTCTCATGTCAACAAACACGAATATACACGTGCACACTTTCAGATGCCCACAAATAATTGATTTTTGAAAATAGTTTCCAACTATTGATAGTTTTGCTGCCTTATAAATATTCAAATAAATCTAATAATACTTAACTGTACCTGGTTTCCAAAGGTTTTTTTCTTTTTTAATGTCATGCATCTAACATGACAAATACTACAGCAGATTTTAGGAATTATTTACACAGAGATAACAAGGGAAAAAACTACTATGGTAGGCAAGTCAAATTCAGTAACCTTTTATGGAATTCAGAGTCAAATTCCACTCAAGTAAACTATTTTGCTCTGCCCCTTGTCCTGTTCCCACATCTTTACCTCTAAACTAAAGTTTAATAATAATATCGATATAATGACATTAATTTTGTAGTGATTAATAATTAGTGATTACTTTCTGTGTTTCTGGGGATTTCTGGTACTAAGAACTTTTAATGCACTATTTCATTTAATGTTTGCAATGACTCCATGAGGCAGGTATTATTATCACTCACCATTGAGAAGCAAACAATGACTTGAGAGTGGCAGACGAGCTAGAGTCCATGTTTGAAACCTGAATGATAAGGCTAATTCTATTAAGCATCAATCTGAGAGTGCAAGAGAGCAAAAGAGGAAGATACAGGATTTATATGTGCTGTTTAAGAAATTTGGGAAGTAAGGGTAGAACAAAGTGAGAGCACTGAAAAGTGGTACTAGCAGAATACATGTTTGGAGGAAAAACTATGTATTTTTTCACTTCATTTCCCCAGAATAACACCCCTCATAACTATGGGCTTAGACTTACATTTATGCAACCTTTATAAGAATCAAATTTGCTAGAGAAATGACTCTTGTTGAAGATTCTACCCCTTCTTCATTCATTCATGCACCTGTACACACCTATACTTTTCACATCTTGAGACAGTTTCGCCGAGGTTGACATCGTGAAACCCCCAACAGAAATGCGTAACAATTTTTTCCTTAAACTGTCTCTGTGTCATTTTCCCATTAATATTGTAGTCTTGTAATCCACACTTTAATATTATTTTAAAATACAATGATAATTTCTGCTTTTGATTTTTACCAAATGTCACCTTTTGTTCTAGAAATGTTCTCACTTCTGTTGCTAGTACTCCAAGTTTATATAGTTATGTTTAGTGTCCTTATGCTGTCAGTTTAATAACTAATACCATCACATCAATTTTTAAAAAGGATTAGGGGATAAGGGAAACTACTTAGTATAACTGCCAACAATAGTATTAAATAATGCTAAATCATAGTCCCACCATTAATCTTCTAACCTAGGCTTTCCAATTTTGGCTTTGGGGAGCAAATGCTAAAAGAGAGAAGGAGAGAGAAAGAGAAAGAGAGAGAGATTTTAAATGAAGAGAAAAGCAAGGTTAGCAGTAGGAATGTAAAATACAGGGGAAATTGCAAAAGAAGCACAGAGATGAGACATTAACAGATTCCCAGTATGTAATATATTGTACAGTTTAAAAGTATGAACAGAAATATTTAGGTTCTCATTCCGTTGGAAACAGGGACACTGTCTAGTCAGAATGCAGGGACAGGAAAAGAGCAGAGATGGGGGACAGTTTCATAAATAAGAAGGGGGGGAAATCAAGAGGAAGGGAAGGGGTATTGCAGATGTAATGGGGTAGAAGTGAGTTGAGTCCAATCTTTGTGCCACTGCCAGAAGACAGAGAGCAAAGGCACAGCCGTGGGCTTCCAGAAGCTCCCAGTGCAATGCTCTATTTCCACAGCAACAGTCTCATTGAGACAAAGATGAATTCTCATCTCTGCACCCTGAAAATATGTATTCCCAAATACGGAAGTCACAAAGCCTTTTAAAGTACCCTTTAAAAATTAATTTCATTCTTCTCCATTCTCTTTAGTAAACTAAAGAATGTGTATAACAATATGCTGAAAAATTACAAAACAGATGTCAAATAGCCTTCACTTTGCACTAGCAACCTTCTATGAATCTGACATCTAGTTATTCCAGTTAACATCATGAATGAAGCCCAGAAATTTTTCAGCCAAAACATGAGATATTTAATTTGTGACAGCATATTGAAAGGAACAGATGAGGCCCAAACAGTACAGAAGTATATAAAATGACCAAATAAGATTGTATATGCTACCATCTTCCATGACAAGAGAAATCTATTGACTGATAATTTACATCTGCCTTGCTTCCTTACTCTGCAAGTCACAAAAAATGGTTTGCTGTGGCAACTGTCACATGCTATTCAGCTTGCTGGGCTGGGGGGACTTTTAGCATATCTTTTCAGACACCAATGCAGCATGTATTTTATTGTTCTGCCCATCCTAGAAAAATAAGTCTGACAATAGGTTTGTTTTCTCATAGCTTTAAAAATGGGCTTGCATCTTGTCCTTTTCACTTATATATGCTACCAATTTAAACACAAAAGGAAAAAGAAAAAGGCTCCATAAAAATATAAAGAGATAAACATAGATTTCCTGAATCATATGACTGTAGTAGGGCCACTGCCTTTTATATAATGCTCACTTTCATCATCAACAGCTCTTTTAACCAGCTCAACTCCATGATATATGTGTCCAACCCAGGCCTGATACTCAGAGGAACCCACTACGGCTCAATCCTTAATATACCAGTAAAGGAAAATTTATTTTTCTAGACTAGAAGAAAGAGTACAAATAGGAAACTGCTAATTTTCTTAGAAACATATTTGTGATCTTGCAATAATATAGGATATAGTCTATTCACAAGGACACTAAGCAGTTACTCAGAATTTATAATATCTACATCAGTGCACAAGGGAGCAAGCAAATTAGTACCTTCATGCTAAATACAAGGTAAGAGTACTCATCCTACTCTAGTCAACCCCTGCTCCACCTCCACAGAAAGCAAAGTACCTGGAACATTTAAGGCTCTCAGTATGAGAAGAATAAAAAGTCACTGTTCTCTTTATTCAACGGCAGCTTTGACAATTTTTTAAAATTCCCAGATACTGGCCTGAGGTAAGAATGTCAATTTGAAATCTCTTTTCTCTAAAAGCTCACTAATTTTGAGAAAGCTCTCTAAAAAAAACAAATTACTTTAAACACAAAAAGAAAGTTAGTTGTGTCTTTCACTTTCAGTACCACAGCCCTGTGGGAACTTTCTCAAGGTCTCACAACCCTAGGCTTGAGTAAAGAACTCATTTTGTGGAGGTGTGAACTTAAAGAGGGCAAAGATAGGTGAAACATGTTTTCTAAAAGATAAAGGGGATTTATAATTTAAATAATAATAACAGAAAATAATACCCATGTGTGAAAATTCTATGCATCCACAATGCAGATAAAAATTTCCCTTCCAGCTCTGGGAGGGAAAAAAAAAGTACCTGACTATACACAGTGTTAGTGTTTTGCTGCACCATTTAATCATAACAAAGAAAGGGAATCAACCCACAAATAGATTTTTTTCCACTTTTCCTTGGGCAACAATAGAGCACAATCAATTTAAAAATAATTGGAGAAATCTGTATTTTGTTCAGAAGAGTAAAGGAAAACATTCATTCAGCTGTACCACATAGAATCATTTGGTTAATAGCATTTCTAATATGATATGCATTTATTCAATCTACTTCTTTCTATATTAAAATGCAAAAACAATTACTCTGGATGTAAATCCTAGAAAACAATCAAAGTTTCTATTAAATCAGAGAAGAGACAGTTAAGCTGCAATGTAATGTGCAGATGCTCATGAATAGACAGTACTTAGAATTTCTCTCACTACGGTATACTAAAGGAAGGTAACAGAAATTCAGAAATCCCCTTCTTTTCTCCCTCCTCCTTCTCTCCTCCATTTCCTCCTTCTGTCCTCCTCTTCCCTTTCTTCCTTTCTTTTTAAACACCACAAAGAAAAGTTTTCATTTAAGGTCAGATAATTTAAATTATGCAAGCACATAGCCTTTGGTTACAATATCAGCCATAAAGCAGGTAGAAACTTCCTTTCAACATTCTTTTATAAGTAGTTTACATTCAATTGATCAGTTATTCCAACCCCTTCACCTCTTAAAAATATCTGGGTAATTCTTTTTATACTTACATTAAAGCCATTTCTGTTCATTAAAAACACAAAACAAGCATGTTCAAGGAAAGGCACTGGAACAAAAAGCCAAGAATAAAACAACTCTGTACATGTGTAACAAGCATTTTGTATTTTACTATCTGAATAGAATTTCTAAATCCACAGCTTTAATTGGAGAGCGACTGAAGTAATAATCTCAAATATGAGATTCAATAAATGTGTTTCATGCTCTGATTAAATGTCAAGGCCACAGATTTGCTATTTCAGATCTAGTGAGCAATAATTTTGCTGGATAATAATGAATTCCCAAAGATTTATTTGCAACATTTAGGGGTCCATTTTCAAACTCTTGAGTCATACTACATTACTTTCAATTCTGTTGACAATTTTACAGAATCTGGTATACAAACCTTCAGCACGTAGGTAAATTTTACTCATTTCTTATGTGCTGTATGATCATTGGGCTCTGCAGAACCTCAGCACCAACAATATTTGTTCACTCTTGATGCACAGCAGATGTCTGGGTTTGCATCAACCTTTTTTTCCCCATTAACTGAATATGTATCATTTTCATTACAAAGGTGTTTTTCTGCCCTAATGTTCAGTGTTTTCTGTCAATATCAATTTCTAGCACAGATCCTTTATCCCAACCAGACTTCACTAAAGGCACAGACCTCAAAGATCATTGATATAATGATTATTTTCCATCTGATCACCACAGACTAACAACAAAGGTCTGGTCTCCAGCCATACCAAACCAGTTTGCTAGAGCCCTTTCCTCACCATTTACACCCAATTATCTTTATATTTCTTATGACTCCCTTCATTGTTGTTACATAATTTTCCATTATTTTTTAAAGCTTTTGGCATTTCCAGACATTAAGAAAATATTACAAGATAATTTACATGGTTTTCTGTGTTCTCCAAGCAAAAGTGCCACAAACTTTGATGAAACAGTTTGTATACCTGACACACTCACACTATGCTAGTACTATGGATATAACTTACAAAAATCAATTGAAAATTATATCTTCAGAGAAAAAGATATACAAACAAAACAGTATCTCCATTATTTCCCTCATAACAGATTTATTCAAGAAATTATAATGGTAGTGGTTGGATTACAAGTACTTTTATGATTCTTTTTCAACAACCTGAATTCAATATTTTTTAAGTATGCTAGAGTTTTTAAGTGGATTTTGTGACAGTTTTGTACTAGCCTGAATTTAAAACAGACACACATACATGCACACACACAATCATGCCAAGCTTATGTCATCATTCAAGAATCTCCCCATAAAACTGAATCAGTGAAATCAGCAAGTCATAAATTAATATCTTGTGTAGCAAACTTTAAAAAATTATAAAAATTTACAATAAAAAACAACTAGTATCCATTCACTCACTTCTTTAGTAGATACTTATTAAAGTGCAATGCCAGGCACTATTCCAGTGACACTATGGAGTTCTAGCTATGAACCAAACAGAAAACTAAGAAAGCTAACATTCTAGTGGACAGGAAGTACGCAATAATCAAAACCAAATTATTCCTGGAAGTTTTGGATTCTATATAAGGAAAAGAAAACTAGTAATAATGACTTGCCACTACTTTCCTAAAGGGGTCCATAAATAAGGTATTAGTGAGTAGAAGATTTAAAAGACAAAATTTTTTAAAAAAGTATTTATGATATCTAAAACAATTTCAGGACAATTTAACATGTTCATTGCCATCTGTGAAATAACTGTTAACTTTTATTCCTTCACTAACTTTTTAAAGGAAGTAACATTTAATTTCATTATGTACAGAGAAAATATCACTGTGTATACTAATGAAGTGAAGAAGACGTAGGGCTAAATATGAAGGTCTCTTAGTAACAACTACACGAACTGTTCTTTGGTTGTTTAATAACAATTAAGGGGTTCAGTCAGCATGTATGTGTCTATAACACAAAGCTTTAGGCAGCACAGAAGGAGAAAGATGATTGAAGATAAAGTCAGAGATCTGGACTAAAGCTCTGGTACCATCACCAGACCTTTCAGCTGTGACCAACACATTAAATCTCTCTGGGCTCATCTTCATCATCTGTAAAGTGGGCATTACTGCACAGGCTACCAGAATTATTATGGGAACCAAATAAGGCCAGATATGAAAGTTGAACTGAATTTTTGCCATGTAGTACATTATTGTGGCTGCTGTAGATGTTTGTGGTATTTGTTGTTGATGTTAATGGAAATGACAAGGTCTTTAAAGAATCTTTAGGATCATAACTATCCTAAAATATGCAAAGTTTAGTAAGCACCAAAGACCCGATCCATTCACACATGTTGGAATTAAGTCTAGATCAGAGAAAAATTTTTTTTCTAATATGTGTTTCTCCATCCAGTTGATAGTAATCAATCCTTAAAGAAAACCACAAAAACAGAACTGTTCATTCCAGTTCTGTTTTTTTCATTATCCTGAAAGCTTAATTATTCTTCTCATATATTTAGGGCAGTTTTATTCACTGAAACATTACCCTGCCTTCCAAGAAAACAAAGCAAAACAATAAAATGGTGATCACAATGATAAATTATATTCTATTCACCAGTGTCATAAATTATAATGAACAAAAATTAGGGAAAAGATTTATACTGTTTTTACTTTGGATACTGAACTCCCAATCCACAGTACACTCAACAAAACTTTACTGTCACCTATATTGAATAAAACCTATGAAATTTAAATATAAATAAGAAAAAGTAAGCAAAATCAAAAAACAATTTTTTAAGTTCCAAAGAAAGTTTCTCCATAATATAAAATTAAAATTGAAAAATTCTTAACTTAGTAATGTGAAATATTCCTGTAACAAGCTTTAACAGTAAATAAAATAACATAAATTTACAAAATAATTTTGTTTGAGCACAACAGAATAGTACAGTGAAAGCCCCAAATCAAATTGAAAGGATTCCAGATTGTGAATCACACAACTATGAAAGGAAAATTTCTCATAACTCAGACATAATAATCAAATATTGCTCACTTTACATATAAAAACATATTGAATTCTATGCTCTGAAGCTATTATACAGTGCTCTCCTTAGCATAAACTGATAGTTGGAAATATAATCCTAAATTATCCATAAGAAGTTTACTAAGAAATTCTTCCAAATGAATGATTTGTCTCCTAGTTTTTATCTAATCAATGTCTGAGATGAGTAGCAGGCATAAATTTACAAGCTTATTTGAAAGAAGCTTTTTCTCTGTTAAGCTGCAGAATGCTCAGCGATTGGTTCAGCCATGTGCAATCTTGAAAAAGGTGTGTAAGTAGGCATACTGTCCACACTCCTCATGAGCTAGCTGCTGTGAAAGAAGCAATGCTATATTACCTATTAATATAAAATTAAAATTTGGTAGACATCACAAACTGTATCACTTTCCATTTCAAAGGAATTGCAAGCCAGTTTTTTTTTAATTTCTCTCTTAATTTTGGTTGTTTCTGTTCAAAACTTATAAGACAATGTATACTTCTTTTTTATATCAGTCTTTTGAGAAATCTCATATTCTTCAAGTGTTCAGAACCCAAATGTGTGTCCTTATATGGGAAAGAGGTCAAATATCATTGGGAATTTATTGAAGTAGAGTTCACCATAGCCTTTTATGAACAGGAATAATGTCAATCAAACATGTCACCTTGTACCAATAATAGTCTTTAATTCAATGGAGTTGTAGGCAACCAAATCTCACTGAGCTGTCTATACAACCCAATCCTACATCACTAACCCCAAATTAATCATGGCTATTGTTAGGTTACTACACAATTAAGTAGATAGAAATTAGGCTACAGGAAAAAGCAAATTCAAAGTTTTAACCTGCAAATAGTACCTTTGATTTCCACAAGAAATAAATAATAAAGTTTGACTTACCCAGTGTGTATCAGAAACTAATTCAATCTGCCCTTTAAGACTTATTCAAGATTTGGAAAAAAAAAAAAAAAGAAAAGAAAGAAAGAAAGACTGACTTCTTCAAGGTCTGGAGACCTAGCTTAGTCATATAGCATTTCCCTAGAATACAGGAGACCCTGATCCTCAGCATGACCCCTACCCCACAAAAAAGACTTCTTCGAAGGGCTTCTAAGTCACTGCAGATTACTCATTTATCAGCACAAGTCCCAGGAAAACCCCACAACCTGTACAATAATGAATTTCGACTCATTACATGTACACACACACATACAGTAATGGATTTGTACTCACTACATGCACACAGACATGAAAACTGCCTCCATGCTTGTTTAAAAGATTTACTTTCAAAACATAAAACTGTAATTCAGGAAACTTGTTTCAAGTTTCCAATGGAGGTTTTGTCCTTCTATTTTAAAATCTTTCTTATAGTCTCTGGACACAAATATAGCAATGCTGTTTTAAGCAGATTGTCCAGAGTGTAAAGGGGAAACCACAGAGCATGAGAAAATCTGGCATGATTTTTAAAATGAAAATAGATAAACAATGCTGTGGTCATCATGAGGAGCTAACAGCACAGACCACAAGGGCATGGTCACATCCCCTAGATGTGATAGCAGAAAAGCACCATCCATCACTGAACCCATGGCCATCAGGGACTGACCCATGGCACCCTTGAAAATGTGGGGCTACAATTTTATTCACTCACTTGTTGCATCTAAAGAAATCCTTTGACTGTGGAAGATCATTTTATTTTACTTCCTTTAAAAATGTATTTCATTTTACCAATTCTTAGTAAAAACACTGGTATTCTATGTTAATAGCAATAAGAACCGATATATTTATTACATGAGGTACAGAGATTGAACTACCCCGAGGTCACCTACTCTGTATTCCTGTCAAAAGGAAAATTCTTCCTTGAAATATGATTTTGAGGTCTGTGTAATTATATTGGAACTAAACTATGCTTCACTCTGTCTGTAGTAAGTCACTGAACTCTTGTCCTGAGCTTTCCTTTCCTTTTCTATAACCAATGACTTTTTGTCTGCCAAACTGAGCTAACAGAAGAGTACAAATGTGAGGAAGTTCCTTTTTGCTGTCATTCTTTTATGACATACCTCTGCTCCAAAAACTACCTCTCCCGAGAATGGTATAAAAGCCTTTACTTGTGGTCATGAAGACCGAATAGACCACTTTTCTTTTCTGCATGTATGTTTATCACGTCTTCCTATATATCAGACCCTGGGGAGAACGGTGTTTGGAATTCCAGGAAGCATAAGGCAACATAAGCGTGCCTGTACATACCATCACCTCAATACGCATTGTTTCTTTCCTTTAAAAAAACACTGTAACACAGACTCAAAGGACAGAACCTTCAAACACTTACCATACTTGACTGTTTGCCAATGCACAAGAAAATGATGTAAAAATTGCTTGAGTTATCTAGATAATTACCCCAAATACTTTCATCTAAAGTGTAGAGTAATTGTCTACATGAGACATGCATTTCCAATCCATCATCATACTGAGCGGCACAATATAAGCCTTTTTCCTAATCAAACAGGGGAGTATACCAGAGAAATTATTTCCAAATCAAGCTGGAAATTCTTTTCAGATAAAATGATGGCTGCCTTCACAAATCATCCCACTGTATTAGTTCCCAAATAAACTGGAACTGGGTGATAAGAATAAGGTTTTAGTGACTAAAAATGTCAACGAAATAATGAAAGAATATTTAGGAGACTTTCTCTCTTAATCTTTGTGAAAGCTCTAAAACATAAATGGATACAGGCATGGTGGCACACATTTGTAATCCAAGCACTTAGACCCAGTCTGGGTTACATAGTGAGAGCCTAAATCCAGAAAGAGAAAAGAGAAAAAAAGAAAAGAAAAGAAAAGAAAAGAAAAGAAAAGAAAAGAAAAGAAAAGAAAAGAAAAGAAAAGAAGAGAACAGAGGAGAGGAGAGG
>RJWT010007477.1:0-21155 GCA_004365215.1 Cuniculus paca | reverse complement strand
TAGCATGCAGTGAAGTTCATTTGCCAATACTGTAAGAAAATAAAACTTCAGATTTCATAAAATTTATAGTTAAGGTAGTTTTATATTTAGGTTCTGATAACCCATTCTTTAAATTTTTAGTTACTAAGTTGAATATTAGTTTTTATATTTTAAATTAATTAAAAATAAAAATGTAAAAGACAGTTCCCAAGTCATATTGCTATTGTTATGGTTTAGATCTGGGGTGTCTCCCAAAAGCCTTACATGTTTGTATGATGGGGAGCGTGTTATGCTCATTGGTGAATTCATCTACTGGTGGGTTCAGCAGCTGAGTGTGCATTGGAGGCCGGTTCCTGGTTGCAGACAGATTCCTGGGCATAAAACCTGGAAGGGATTAAGTCTACCTCCCTGGCTTCTCCCCCTCAGTCTCTGCTTCCTGACCACTATGACATGAACACCTTTCCTCTCGTACCATGTCATTTCTGTCTTGGAGCCAGCCAACCATGGACTAAAAATGTGAGCCAAAATAAACCTCTCTTCAAGTTGATGGGGTCAGGTATTGTATTCCAGCAATGAGAAAGTGACTAAGAAAGCTATGTTTCAAGATTCAATAGTAGCTACATGTAATAGTTGCTACCGTATTTGACACTGCAGAAGAATACAACATAAGTAATTCAGGAGCTTTGCCGAAGTTCCTTTCTTTGTACCTGCTTAAAGTATAGAATCAAACTAATTATTTCATTTTTCAGTGCTTTTGTTTCCTGAGGTAATAATCTTTGAAGAATGATGGGCTAATACTTAAAACCATTTAATAGAAATTCTAATTATTGGTATAATTATTCACATGGTATTATAGTAGCTACCTTTTTTGACATGTCATGTTTTTAGCAGATGATTAGCTGCATTTTGAAGAAGTTTAACCATGTTAGGTGTTAGCAATAAATGTTAAATATTAACAGAGTGTTTTCATCTTTAAAGGCCTTCACACACAGTCATTAATCTGATAACATATCATTTGTGTTAGAAGTGAATTCTGAGGCCAAAGAGGGCCTTTCTGCTCAACAAAAGCCTTCACTGCACTTGTCACACATTCTATAGTACATTATATGTATCTTCAAGTGTTAATCTTATTCCTGAGTGAACAGACTGTTCATATTAAATAACTTCTACTTCTGAGTACCATAATAAACTAATCCCAAAAGACAAATGTTTTACTTCTTTAACATTTACTCCTGTGGGTTCTACAAAACTCAAAAGTCAAGTACAATCTTCTTGAGTAAATAAAATGTATATTAAATGCCATTTTTATTGTATTTAATCTCTAAGTTACCATCAGAATAATAACACTACTTTCATGGGCATTACATTTCTCAAAATACTTATCTGTATCATCTTGTTATCTCAACAGTACTAAAACATAAACAGGACAGGTTTTATTAAGTGAACTTTGTTGATAAAAACTCACTCTGTAAGGCTAAGTGACTTGCTCAAAGTTAATGAAGTGATCAGTGCAAGAACTAAACCCCTAATCTAAGCCATATGATTTTGACCACCATTTGTCAAGTGCTTACTATATATGGGAGAATACATTGAACATTATTGAGGCTTTACCCTATTTAATGATCTCAATTTCACAACATAACTATTTTACAGATGAAGAATACAAAGTATGATGAAGAATGACTGTTATCCATAGGTTCATTTTTTTTTTTGCCTGAAAGTCTATGTTCTTAATTTCTATACAATGCCAAATCTACAACTGAAACATGGTCATGGTAAGCAATAAAAGAATCACATTCACTGGAAATAACTATCTACCACATATTATTTGCTAAGTATAGTGCTAAGCTCTGCAGTTACTGTCATATTTTATATGTACAACAACCATATTAGCTTATTAGTCTTCCCACTTACAAAGGAGGACATAGATTCAATGTCACAGGCAGAATTTAAAACCATGACTATGAATCACATACTCTGGGGTTCACTTTGCCATTGTGCTTGTTTAAATTTCAAGTACACTGCTATTTGCCCTATAACTCATGGCTGTTATGGTTGATACATTGTGTCAACTTGAAAAGTTTAATGCAGCAACTCAGCAGGGGGCCAAGGTCTTCACTTGGTAAACATCCTGAGCCTATGCAAGAAGGCCTGGAGATTTTGTAATTGCTACACCTGCCCTGGAAGTGGGGTGGTAACCTACTTACAATATAAGGGAAGAGAAGAGGTTTTTTTCTCTCCCCTTTTTTGCTCTTGTTGCTTTTGCTGACTTCTGCTGCCCTGAAGTGCTGCCCCTGTGCCATGCCACCTTGCTTTGGGGCCAGCTGATTATGAATTGAAACCTTCACAAACTGTGAGCTAAATAAACCTTTCCTTCCTTAATTTTGGGTGTCAGGTATCTTTGTCTCAGCAAAGAGAGAAAAGTAACCAAGACTGAATTTGGTACCAGGAGTGGCGCTATTGCTGTGACTATACCTGACCATGTGGTTCAAGAGCCTTTGGGAATGGCTTGTGGGAAGAATTTGGAAAGATTCAGAGCTGTCACCTGAAAGAGTAGAGCTGGAATGCCTTAGGCTGTTCTGTATAGGAGATTCTGGTCAGAGTTCAGAAGACCAGAAGGCTGATGGAAACTGTGCTGGTAAAGACTAGGTTCAGGAGGCTTCTGCTGTGAAGAAGGACTGCATTGGGTGCTGGACTCCAGATGATGTATGTTATGGCTTGACAAAAAGTTTGTCTGCATTTTGCTTGTGTCCAGAGACTTTGCCTGAGACTGAGATTAAGGGTGGCAGACTAATTAATCTGGCAAAAGAAATTCCAAAGCAATTGAATGTTGAGGCTGTGGCATGGCTATTATTGAGGGCATTTAGCCAGATCTATGTTGAGAATCAAGAGCAAAGAGCCCAACACGATGATTTAGAATGCTGTGAGTTTGATTAGAAAGGAAGGTCCAGTAAAGTTTTGGCCTACAAAGATAGAGCTGAAGACATCTTAATTGCTGAGAAGGAACAGGAGAATATAAAATGGGCCTGAGGACATCACAAGAAACAGCAAGTCTCCACAACTTGCAGCCTCAAAACTGCAAAAGTGAAAGAGTGCTTTGAGGAAAAAGCTGCATAGTACTATGTTCCAGAATGGTGGCAGGATAGAAAAGTTGTTCCTTAGAATTGAATTCAAAGTGCCTAGTAATCCAGGCACTTTACCCCTACAGCCAAGATAGAGGAAAGCCTGGCTGCTCCAGCTGGCAGCCGACATTGGCAGCATCCATGTGGCACTGGTTTTAAGTGTATGCAGAATGCAAGAGTTATGGGGTTAAGGTGGCTTCCACTCTAATATCAGAAGGCCTGGGAGGCCAGCAGTGTGCCCTGAGAAGGCAATGTGTGAAGCTGTGAGGGTGAAGCCAAAGGTACAGTGGAGACCCCCAGAAGTTTGGAGAAGCTAGGAACATGGATCATCTAAGGAAAGCTGCAAGGAGGGAGTAAAGTGGGCCTAAGAGAGAAGCTGTGGGAACGATAACGACCAGAAGTGTCATAGGAGTGGAATCACTCAAGCCCTTTGGAGCTGACAATTTGCCATAAATTGCCTCAAATGTTACACATGGAACTAAAGGACTTAACGTTTGCCCTGCTGGATTTTAGATTTGCTTTATGTCCCAATCCTCTGTATTCCCCTGTTTGTAATTTTTGGAATGAAAATGTTTATCTTGTGCCATTGTATGTTGGAAATGTTTAACTTTGTTTTCGTTTGTACAGGGGCTTGCAGCTAAGAGTTTGCCTTACATCTCAGAGGAGACTTGGGACTTGGACTTTTCAACAATACTGAAACTGTTAGGACTTTGGCAACCCTTGCAGATGAACTAAATGCCTTTTGCAAAAAGGGATGTGCATGAGTCTTTGGGGAGTCAGGGGAGGAATGTTATGGTTCTAATGTAGTATAATGTTGATAGACTTAATACTGGTTCGTAAGGATTGTTAAACCTGTGTTATGATGTTCAAGTTGTGAAATAATAAGAATAAGCATGTCTTTGGAGACTAGTTTAAAGAAATGTGTCTGGTTGCCAAGTTGACAAGAGATGGATTGTTATGGTTGATACATTGTGTCAATTTGAGAAGTCTAACTAAGCAACTCAGCAGAAGGCCAGAGTCTTCACTTGGTAAACATCCTGAGTCTATGCAAGAGGAAGGCACTGAGATTTTGTGATTGCTACACCTGCCATGGTGGGGGGAGTAGTAGCCTGCTTACAATATAATGGAAGAGAAGAGGTTTGTTCTCCCCATCCCTTTTTGCTTTCACTGCTTTCACTGTCTTCTGCCACCTTGAAGTATTGCCTCTGTGCCATGCCACCCTGCCTTGGAGCCAGTTGATTATGGACTGAAACCTCAACAAACTGTGAGCTAAATAAACCTTCCCTTCCTTAATCTTGAGTGTCAGGTATCTTGTCTCAGCAGCAAGAGAAAAGTAACCAAGACTATGGCATAACACTGCTTGTTACTGATTTAGTCTGATTTTTAAAAAATTTAGTATTATGGGGTGGAGATTTATCTCAGTGGTAGAACATTTGCCTAGCATGCATGAAGCCCTGAGTTTAATCCCCAGTACCACAAACACACAAAAAGAGTGGCTATAATTTTTGAAGAGCAAAGAAGAGTCTGTTTACTGCAACAATGCCAAAATGAGTGTTTACACTACTTAGATAGCATAGTGCAGAAAAGTAACTTTGAGCACTGTCTCATCCAGTCTGTACAACATCTTTGTGTGGTAAACTGACGGGTTATAGTACTATTATGGAATTTAATACTTTTACTATAGATCTTGAGCTAAATAGTTCTATCATTATGAAATGGGAAACTTCTGCAGTTCCCCTAAAACTAACCAAAACTGAATTGTTCATTTGTGGTTATTTTTGTTTAAAGCTATATAGTAAAATATGATAGTAGATTAACCATTTCTTAGTAAATTTGCTTACTGTAGTTAAATTAATTCACATTAGTTATAGTTGATTGTGTATAGAATAACTTCTGCAATCAAAAATGTTTTTTCTCCACATTTACTAATTACCTTTCTGAATGTCTCACTTGTGTTGCTTCAGGAAACAAAGTTTTCAGAGCTACTGTAGGCATTTAGATCTTTATAATGCTCTTTCATAACAAGTGGTATGTTAATTTCCACAAAGACTTCCTGGATAAATCTTCTGTTAAGTTTTAATTAGTTTTTCTTTATTATTTGTATAAATTACTCTTGTACTAGATAGCATAGTCCATGTAAGACTCTTCTAAGAAAGAATTAAAACAAGTTTGTACACATACATTCATATTCAAAGACAAAAGATAAAATTTGAAAGACATACTATTTCTGTTTAAACTCTTACCTTACCTAGAATAAGGTGTATTCATAAATGTTATGTACTGTGATAATATAGAGAGATGACTATTTCATTACTTTGACAAATTTATACTTTTTCTAAGCTAATAATCTAGGTATTTGAAATGAATTCATTTAAGCAGAAAAAAATAGCTGACAAGTTTTATCATGTCAGGTAGTATGCATGATAGGTTTTTACACCCTTTCTTCTGTTTACTTAATGTAAGGTAATTTAATATAACAGGGTATAATATCACACCGATAGCTTAGGCCAAGAATCTTTGAAAACTGCCTTTAGACAGGATTTAAATAAGTAGCATTTTAAAGATTTATAAATTTAGTCCCTTTCCCTCCTCTCCTCCCACTCTCTCTGCTTTTGCTGTTTTCAGCTGCCATGAACTGTTGCCCCTCTGCCATATGTTACTCTGCCTTGGAGCCAGCCAAACATGGACTGAAACCTCTACAAACTTTGAGCTAAATAAACCTTTCCTCCCTTTATAACTTTGGGCATTGGGTATTTTGTCTGAGCAACAAGAAAAAAGTGAGAAACTTTTCAAAGAACTGAGTTCAAATTTTTAATGCTTAAGAAGGCCTGTTACTCAGAAATAAAAAAAAAGAGAAATATTTGACAATTGAGGTATGAGAGGAATGTCAAGGTTTCTGTGGGTATCTTCCAGAAGACATAGCTATTTCAAATTTACACATCTCAGGGCCGGGGATCTAGCTCATCAGCCTAAGTGCCTGCCTGGCAAGCGCAAGATTGTGAGTTCAATCCCCGGTGTGGCCAAAAAAAAAAAAAAAAAAAAATTTACACATCTCTTTGTTAATCAAACAATTCAAGTGATACAATTTTTTCCCCCTCACCTGCTTTTCCTTTATTTTCTAAAGCCTCTGCAGTATACTGAGCTGTCATAACAAACTCCCTTCCTAAAGCATGGGGCTTAATCAAAACATGAGTAGATGAGCTGATCACGGGATTTCCTTCAAAAGGCCAAATTTTGTTTGTATCATGGGAATATGTGTAAGTACATATGAAACAGTGCTAAAGTATAAATAAATTTGGGAGAATATACATAATTTAAGTGTTCAACTTAAAGAATTTTGACCTAAGTGACTATACCAATATAACTGGATCCAGATCATGAAACTGAATTATTTTAGCAACTCAAAGAGCTCCTTTGTCCCACCTTCTCTGAAAGATACACAGTCTTAAGCCTCTAAAAGATACACAATCTTGGGCTGGGGATCTAGCTCAGCGGTCTAAGCGCCTGCCCAGCAAGCGCAAGATTGTGAGTACAATCCCCGGTGCCGGAAAAAAAAAAAAAAGATACACAGTCTTACCTTTTGTAAACCACTACTACCTGATTTTAGAAGATCATTATGCATCCTTCTCTACAAGTGCACGCTCATAAATGTATACACTGTAGAAAGTGCAGAGATGACTATGTCTTTGTGGGCAGTGAAGTGATTTTATTTCACTTAATATTACATTCATGAAATTCACTCATACTGTTATGTATATTATTCCATTATCTTCCAGTTTTGTTTATTCATTTTGTCACAGGTGGACATTTGGGTTGTTTCTAGTTTGGCGCTATGTAAACATTCTATATGTCCTTTGTGAATTTATGTACTATTTTTTTAGGTCTGATAGGATTTGAACTGCTGGATCTTACAGTGCATGCATACATCCAGCTTTTGTGGATCCTTCTAAAGATTATGCAAGAGTAACTGTAGCAGTATTGTATCAGGACACAAGCATTACATTTCATTCTAATGCTTTCTAAAACTTGGTGTATGCTCCATCCCCTACCTACCACCACTGTTTTTTTTTTTCTTTGTTCTGGGGGGTGAACAGTGATAGTAAACTGTTGGATTTATTGGAGGTGAGTAGTAGTATTATTATTGGATTTAATTTCTGTTTCATTGATGATCCATGAATTGACTATCTTTTATTTATATGTTTATTGGCAATTTGGATTTATCTTTCATGAAGTGCTGTTTCAAAAACATTCCCATTGTTCTGTTGGGTTATTACCCTTTTTCTGGTAATTTTCAGAATGCTTCACCTATTCCTTCTGTAAATCTTTTAATTTTATTTGTTTCTTTGTTTTTGAGATAGGCTCTGGCTACAAGGTTCAGGCCTGCCTTGAACTCATTATGTAGCACAGACTGGCTTCAAACCCCTGGTGATCCTCCTGCCTCACCTTCCTAAGTTCTGGGATTACAGGTGTGCGCCACCATGCCCAGCTTCCTACTGTACATCTTTTGTTGAAAATACTGCAAACATTTCCACCCTGTTGGGTTATCTTTTTGCTTTTTAAATAACATTTAAAATACTCTTGCTGAATAGATGTTATACTATTAACATATTCCAGTTTATCCTTTTTTAAATTCTTTATTATATTTTAGATCCTATTTTTTAAAAAAGTTTGCCATACCTAGGATCATGAAGAGGCTTCCTGTGTTTTACCTTTTACACTTAGATCTTTAATCCATCTAGAAGTAATTTTTGTACATGAGCAGAGTTTTTTAAAAACATTTTTGCCACATGGATTTGCAGATGACTCAGGAACATTTATTTTAAAAGATTATTCTTCTTGTTCTTTACTACAGTATCAACTTTGTCATAAATCAAGTGGCCAAAGTATATGTGGTATTTGTTTCTGGCTTCTTTGGTTCTACTTGTCTATTCTTGGACCAGTATCACTGTTTCAATTATTCTAGGTTTGTAAAAGGCTAGATTATTAGTACTGTTAAGTCTTCTAGGTTTGTTGTTCTTCAGAAGTGCCTGGGTTTTTCTTAGTCCTTTGCATTTCCATTTTACAATCAATTGTCAATTTATCAAAAACAAAAACAAAACAAAAAACTATTGTAGGCCTAAGCAGGTACCTTATCAAAGAGGTTATGATATTTACATAAATAAGATCCCCTACATCCATATACCAACCCTCCAAAATGAATGTAATGATGATGTATTGCAAACATACACTAATTTTTAAAAATGGTGTTACAAATTGCCCCATGTAGATATGCCCTACAAGTTCTAGAAAGCTGTCTTAATTTTCATTGTTTTCAATATTTTCAAGTTTCAATTTAGGTTTCTTTTTGATCCATATATTACATGCAAACATGTTTTTTAATTCTTCAAAGTACTCATAAATTTATTTTGGTCAGAGAAGGTGATCTGCATGTATGATTGCATTCTTTGAAATTTTTGAGACTTTACATAAGTTCTATTTTAACAAATGTTCTGTGTATTTTGATAAAAATGAGCATTCTCTAGCTATTGAGTTCAGTGTTCAAAACATCTCTCAGGGATCGATGAATATAGCTCAGTGGAAAGGTGTCTGCCTGGCAAGCATGAGGTCCTGAGTTCAATTCCTAGTTCAAAAAAAAAATAAAAAGGTCTCTTGCTTCAAGTTTTTAAAATGTATTTCATTCAAAGCTATATTCATTTTATTTGTTTGCTCAATTAAAACAGTAGATAAAACCTTTCCTCTTTGATACTGAATTTACCAGTTTCTCTTTAGTTCAGTGCATTTTGTATGGTATTTTTAAAAATTGTATTATGTACATAATAGCTTTAGAATTATATGTTCAGTGAATTAAACCTTTAATTCAGTGGCACATTGTTTTAATAATGTTCTTTGCCTTAAAGTTTATTTTATTTGATATTAATGTATCTGCTCCATTTATTTATTAGGTGTACCCCTTTCAGTAGTAGTTATTTGTTTTTTTGTTTGTGTTTTTTTTTATTGGTACTAGGGATCGAACTCATGACCTCACACTTGCCAGGCAGGGGTTTACACTGCTGAGCTAAACCCCTGGCCCTTCAGTAGTAGTTCTTAAGTAAAGTATACCATTTGCTTTGAACTTTTCCAAGGTCTTATATTTTAGGAATTTATAAATATGACCCAAAAAACCCCAAAGAGGATACAGTGACAAGCATATGAAAAGATGCTCCATTTCATGTATCATTAGGGAAATTCAAATTAAGACAACAAGGAGATATTACTACATATCTGTTGACAGAAGTCTAGAATATTGACATCAAATGTTAGTGACAATGTGAAAAAACAGGAATTCTTATTCTTTGCTGAGATTTCAATATGCAAAAATTGACAGTCTCTTACAAAACTGAACATACACTTAACTATATTTCCCAGCAGTTGCACTCCTTTGTATTTACCTAAAGGAGTTGAAAACTTATATCCATGTAAAATTCTATACACTGGTGTTTATCACAGCTTTATTCATAAGTGCCCAAACTTGGAAGCAACTATGTTGTCTTTCAGTAGATGAATGCCTAAACTGTGGCACAGCCAACAATGAATTCAACACTAAAATTAAATGAGCTATTAAGCAATAAAAATACATAAAGAAACCTTAAATGCATTATAACTAATGAAAGAAGCCAGTTTGAAAGGCTACATGTTATGCGATTCTAAGTATATGACATTTTGGAAAGGTAGAACTGTAGAGAGGTTAAAAGGACCAGTAGTTACCAGAGGATAGGGAGAAAAGAGCAATGAATAGGCACAGAGAATTCTTAGATGAGTGAAAATAACTCTATATACTACTATAATGAAGGTATGTCATTGAAATTTGCTAAAACCCAGAGAAGGCACACTAATAGCAAAACCTAATGTAAACTATGATCCTGAGTGAAAACTGATGTGTAAATGTAGGTTCATCAGTTGTAACAAATGTACCACTTTCACGTGGGATGTAGATAAGGGTGGAGGCTGCACTTGTGTGAGTACAGATGTTTATGTAGTTGTAAATGATATATTTTGTGGCTTCTGTATATGTCTACTTATATATAGAAATAAGGCAAAATTTTGTGTATTGATCTTGTATGCTGTGACAAAATAAAAAGGAGACTGAAACAGACACATAAAGCAAAACAGAACTGGTAGAGAAATAAAGGATGGCTCACGAGAAAATTTGAATCTCTATTCTGGAATCTTCATAGTAATCCTTTTATTTCCTGAGGTTACTTCACATCAAAAAACAACATATACCAAATCACAATGATATTAGTTTACCAATACCTCATACCCGGACTACCTATGAGCTTAATTCTATTACCTCTTGCTTCCCTTGTTTTTTGGTGGTATGGTGTTACTTGTTGGCTTTCCTGGTGATTTAACTGAATCCTGTGCTTTCAATCCAAAGCATTATACAGAATCCAATGATACTATATTCCTACAGAGAGGATTTACCTTTATTCTGTCTAAACCAAAAGAACTAAGGACAGATAACCTTAATCTAATCCAGGACTAAGTTAAAGTGAGGAAGGGGTGCAGTATTGATACAGTTCATTCTCTCCCTGGCCTTCTCCAATTCTTAGAGTGGGTGTCATTATATATCTAAGTATATATAATGACATGTATTACTTAGGTAGTACTTATGTAATTTAAAGTAGAACACATAATTAAAATGTTTTAATCCCAATTTCTATTTGTTCTCAGAGGGAACTCTTATATAATAGTAAATTCCCCCATCCTACAACAAAGAGAATTTACTTTTAAGGTATTTCCTTTTCATGTTACATTCTCTTTTATCTCTCTTTGTCTTAAATTTTATTTAAAAAAACAGTATTTGTACATCTTTATGGGGTACATTACAATTTGAGGTTTTTTTGTTGTTGCTCACTCAAAAATTATTGAATGCCTACTGTTTGTCAGGAATTCTTTATATTATAAAAAATAAAATTTTGTAACAAAAAATAATAATATATGGTGTATCATTATTTTCAAAGTAGTTACTCAGAGCACAAGACATAAATGGAAAAGACTGTCTCTTACAAGAAACAGGTAATAGCATAAAACTTTCTTTTTGATGATGTAAGAGAACCAGTAGTATACATGAAACAAGTTATAATGCTGTTATCTCCCTTATGCATCAGACCCAGAAGAACATGGGAAGCTTGTGCATCATCCTCTTCAGATACTGCCACCCACCAGATCCCTGTGTCAGACCCAGGAGGACCCAGGAAGCATGTGCTCTGCCTCCAGTTGATGGCACTGCCCCTCTAGAGACTGGTGCCAGAGAAGGACATAGGAAACACATGCCCCCACATCTAGCTGACATCTACTAGGCCCTGAACTAGACCCAGGAGGACCCAGGAAACATGCACCCCACCCCACTCAACAATGATGCCCCAAGGGCCCACATCAGTGCCAGCAAGACCCAGGAATCACATGCCTTACCTCCATTCCCAGAGTTCTCCACAGCACAGGGCAACAGAGTTGACAACCAACAGGTGAACCTGACAGAAGAAGAGACTAACACTCAGGGAGTTTCTCTTCAGGACTGAAATGATACCTTACCACAAACACTGGTGAAAAACAGCCTTGGGAGATGGGTGTAGAGAGGATGAGAGCTAAATAAGGACCACCTGCACCCCCTGGGAGGCTTGTGCTCACAACAGGAACATCATGGGGTCTATATTCTCTTGTTGTGGGCCAGGTTCAGTGGAAATAACTGTCAGAGAGCACAGTCCTGAAGAAGAAGTCAGATAAGCTAGTGATATGTTTGAGTTCTGGTACTGCTGCCATCATTGAGCAGAAACCAGTGCTCTGATTTACTACAGGTCAATATATGGGGAACTTAACTGCTTTCACTACAATTAACAGTTCACTTCGTTTTGGTAAAGGGCTGTTCATGAGTGGTCCCTAGGATTTGTCAATATCTAGTTGACATTTGATGTCATTGAATTTACCACCATAGACAAAATAACATAGTAGGGGCTACCTAAATTGGTTTAGATGGGGGATGGTGGGAGGATGGGGGGATGATGGGGTCATAAACAATACTGTGGCTTGCTCCCAAAGATTGGGGCATTGGGCCAAAGAATGTGGAAACCTTACTGCAAACAAAATGAGAAACATGAAAAAAAAAAAAGCAACAAAATTTCTCCAAAAACTCCCAACTCCCCCAAAATTGGTACAGGGGCACAGAGGAAGAAGAAATCATAAGCTACACAGTAGACAGGACTAAAAGTATACCAATGAAAGTAAAAGAAGAGTTCTATATGGTGCTTGGTGAATTTAAAGATATTAGTAATTACATAATGACCATAATGAACATGAAGACAAAAATAAACAAGACACAAATAAACAGCTAGAGGAGCTAAAGAAAGCAATGCAAAACATGAATGCCCAGCATAGAAAAGAATGGGAGTCAAAAAGACAGTTCCAATTAGAAATCCAGGAGATTGAAAACAAGGCTAAAAGTACAGGTAGCAGAAACAACCAATGTGAAGACAGAGTGTCAGACCTAAAAGACAGTGCTGTGGTCAATGATTAATTAATGAGAGATACCTTAAAAAGAATAAGGTGACAAGAAAAATGAACCCAAAATCTCCTAGATGACTCAGGACTAATACAAGAGTAATCTGAATTAGCAAAATCTCAGAAGACAATACAAAGGGCATAAACTTGTTTATACAAGCAATAGCAAAAAAACTTCAGATGGAAAAAGAAACATAAAGTGAAACATATAGAACCCTGAATAGCAATTATCAGAAAAAGAAAAACAACATATAAAGAGAATCCTAAAGGCTGCTAGAGAAAAGCAACAAATCACCTATAAAGGAAAAACTATTACATTAACAACAGATTTCTCAATACAAACCTTAAAGGCAAGGAGAGCATGGAAGGAAAATGTTCAAGCTCTTAGAGAAAACAACTTGTAAATCCAGACTGTTATATTCTGCAAAATTATTTTCAAATAGATGGAGAAATGAGATACTTCTGTAATAAAGAAGATCTAAAGATATTCATGACTACTAACCAACACACACAAAAAATTCATGACTACCAATCAACACACAGAAAAATTCTCAAGGACATCCTACAAGATGACAATGAAGATAGAAAGACCAACAGGTCCAATAAAATGAGTACATCAGTTAGGGCTAGAAATTTAGTAGAAGGGGGGAAAAGCAACATAGTAACAGGAAATTAATACAATTACAGAAATAAGTCAATACCTGTCATTTATAACTCATTATAAATGGATGCAACTCACCAGTCAAGACACAGATTAGCAAATGGATCAAGAAACAAAATCCAACAGTATACTGTATACAAGAAACACATTCGACACAAACAGAAATTCATAGATAAAATAAATCTAAGGATTGAGAAGAATATTCCACATGACAGGACCTGAAAAAAAGCAAGAATAAATATTTTCAGACAATGTGAATTTTAAACCAAAGCTGATCAAAAGAGGAAAAGAAGGACATTATATACTGGTTACTGGAACTTCGGTGGTATCTCAGTTCATGAATTTAATTCTTTCCACAATGATAGTTGCAAATCATATTGGACGAGAACCAAATCAAATTCAATGGTTAGATGTACTGTTGACCTTATGAGGAAATTTGATTTGGTTCTTGCCCAATTTTGTTTCTGACCATAAACATGGACAGAATTAAGTTCATGAACAGAGGTTCCACGGTATTCAATGGGAAGAGATAACAATTATGAACATGTATGTAACAAACCACAGTGCACTCAACTTCCTAAAACAAACTCTTGTGGACATAAAAGATCAGATAAACATCAGTGTGATTACAGTGAGGAATCTTAATTCCCCCATCACAAATAGATAAACTAAACAAAAAAGTCAACAAAGAAATGTCAAAATTGAACCAAACTTTTGGACAAATGGAAAATACATTTATAGCATTCCTCCAAACAACAGAAGACACATTCTTTTCAATACATATAGTACTTTCCCCAAATAGATCATGTACTAATGAATAAAACATGCCTAAGGAAATGCAAAAGAATGAAAATTATATCATCCATAATAACAGATCACACTGTAATAAAACTAGAAATAAATAGTGAAAGAAACTCTGAAACTATCCAGACACATGGAAACTAAGCAACACATTCTTTAACAATCACAGAGAAAATTAAGGAAAAAATAAATCAGTTCCTAGAATTAAACAATAATGCCAGTGCAACATATCAGAACTCCTAGGAGACAATGAAAGTAATCTTACTTTATAGAAATAAATGCCTACATCAGAAAGATAGAACAAGCCCCCAAGCATCCATGTCAAGGTTTTAGAAAACCCCAGAACTTGTGCAAGGAAGGAAATAACAAAGATCAGAGCATTAGTAATGAGATGGAGACAATAAAGACAATAGAAAGAATTGAATCAAAGAGCTGGTTCTTTAAAAGAATAAATAAGTTAGACAAATCCTTAGCCAGTCTTACCCGAAAAAGGAAAGACACAAATTAATACAATTAGAAATGAAAAAGGTGAAATCACATGGGACACTGCTGAAATGCAGAAGATTATTGGTAACTACTTCACAAACATATGCCAAGCAACTGGAGAACTCAGAAGAAATGAAGAGATTCCTACACATATAAATTGCCAAAACTGAACCAAGAAAATGTAAAAATCTTGACCACTCCAATAACAGGCAATGAAATAGAAGAATTAAAAAAACAAAAGACTACCACCTAAGAAAAGCCCAAGCCCAGATGGATTCAGGGCTAATTCTACAGGAACTTCAGGGAAGCTCTAACACCAGCACTCCTCAAACTTCTTTATGAACTTGAGAGACAGGAAGTATTTCTACATCATTCTCAGATGCTAACATTATCTGGATCCCCAAATCAGACAAGGATTCAATCACATGAAAAAATTATAGGCCAAATTGTCTAATAAACAGATGCAAGAATCCTTAACAAGGGCAAGGATAAGGATGATATACAGATGTAGTGTAAGCCCTGTCAAAATACCAATGTCATTTCTGACAGCTAGAGAAAAGAATTCTAAAACTTATTTGCAATCAGAAGAGATTCAGAATAGCAAAAGCAATCCTTGATAACAAAAGCAAAGCAGGAAGCATCATAATCCCAGATTTGAAGTTATGCTACAAAGCTAGCAATTAAAACAGCATGGTACTGACACTGAAATAGGCATTTGGATCAATGGAGTATAAGTGAAAAAACAGAAAAAAAACCCAGATACAGCTATTTGATCTTTGAGAAAGAAACCAAAAGCTTGCACTGGAAGAAAGATAGCCTCTTTAAGAAATAGTGCAGGGAAAACTGGGTATCAACATGTAGAAGAGTCAAAATTCAAATATCTCACAATGTACTAAACTAAAATCAAAATGTATCAAAGATCTAAATGGTAATACAAAGCAATTTTCTAGAAAGTAAAATAAGCACAACTCTTGAAGACATAGACATAGGCTAGGACTTTCTAAACAGAACCCCAATGGTACAAGAAATAATACTGAGAATCACAAAATGAGATCATATAAAATTAAAAGGCTTCCACAACACAAATGCAACAACCAACAAAATGAGGAGGCAGTGTATAGAATGGGGAAAAAACTTGCCACCTATTCCACAGACAACTAACACCTAGAAGATATGAAGAACACAAAATATCAGATTCCCCCCAAAAAAACTCAAATAAAAAAATGGGTAACCTAAATGAAGAGACACTTCTCAGAATATGAATTTCAAGTGGTGAGCCAGCAGCAGCCATGCGGGCCATGAGGAGAATCAAGAAGCCAAACCACACCTTCCTGTGAGCCAGAGGCAGCCATGCACACTGGGAGAATCAAAAAGTCAACCCATGCCTTCCCATGAGCCAACAGGCATGTGGGCTGGGAGACAAGAAGAGAATGCCACCCAACCTGCCCCCTCTTCCCCTTAAGCAACCAGCTGATTTGGAGGAACTCAGACTGAGATGATGCAACTGAAGTAAAAAAAAAAAATTGATGCTTGTATTGTTTGATTGACTTTGTAGGCCAAAAGCTGGTAGTCTTGAGCATCTATTTGGAGGATAACAATATGCATTACAGCAACTGTGGGGGAATTCCTTCTGTCTTCTTTTTGAAATCCAATGTTTTGTTCTGTTTTATTGTTTAGTTTTATTCTTATATCTAGTAACCTGAGTAACAACCATTGTTAAATTACTATCATCTTGTTTTGAAATCCTATATTGCTATTGTTTCTATTGTCATTTTTGTTGTTTTGATTTTGTTTGTTTTGGTTTGCTTCTTGATTTTTCTGGTTAATTTTTTCTCTTTAAAAAAAAGAATTTCAAGTGGCAAATAAATACAAGAAAAATGTTCATCAGTGGCCATCAGAAAAATGGAAATTAAAACTACATTGAGATACCATCTTACCCTAGAAAGAATGGCTATCATTAAAACATTTAATAATAACAAATGCTGATGGGGTTGTGAGGGGAAAGGAACTCTACTACATTGTTGTTAGAAATGTAAACTTTTATCCTAACAGATCGTTTCTGTTCCAACATTTAGATCCTTAATCCATTTTGATTTTAGTTTAGTACTACAATTTGATGCTACACTATGTATAATAATCAAATCAAGGATAATAGGCACTTCTTTTGAAATGTAAATCATTTATATAGGTTGGGAATTTTAATTATAGATTGGTGTAACGCTAATATGCTACAGAAAGACAGAACTAATTTTTCTTGTCTGTTTTGGTGGCCATTATTTAAGTTCTGTCCCACCTTCCCATTTCCCTTATCAGTTTCCAGTGAGAATTATTCCACTCTTATTCTGTGAGATTGACTTTTTCATTTTCCTCAAATAAGTGAGAACTTGTAGTGTGTCATTCCACAACTGGCTTATTGCATTTAATGTAATGATTTCCAGTACATTCATAGTACTCCAAGTGAAAAGATACTCATTCTTATGGCTGAATAATATTTCATTGCTTATATAACCACATTTTCATGATCCATTTTCCACATTGATTGGCATGTATATTGAGTCCAGATCTTAGCTCTTGTGATAGTGCTAGAATAAACATGGAATTATAAGTATCTGTTTAGTATAACAATTTAATACTCTCTGGATATATACTCAGTAGTGGAATAGACAGATCATATAATTGTTCTATTTTTATTTTCTAAGGGATCTGTTCTTTTCCACAATAGGTATACTAATTTACATTCACACTGTCTTGGTTATTTTTTCCTCCTTCCTGAGACAAACACCTGACACCAAAGTGAAGCAAGGAAAGGTTTATTTAGCTCAGTTTCTGGAGATTTCAGTCCATAATCAGCTGGCTTCAAGGCAGGGTGGCATGGCACAGGGGCAACACTTCAAGACAGCAGCCAGAGCAAAAGAGCAAACAAGCCTCTTCTCTACCCTTAAATTGTACACAGGCCACCCCACGTCCAAAACCTTCAGGGTGGGTGTAACACTCACAAAATGTCCTTGCCCTCCTTTGCATAGGATGAGGATATTTACAAAGTAAGAACCCTGGCTCCCTGCTGAGTCTCTCAGTTAAACTTTTAAACTTTTCAAGTTGACACAATGTATTAACCATAAGACACACTATGTATGAGTTCTTCTCTGCATCTTCCTCAGTATTTTTTTTCTTTTTTGATGATAGTCATTTTAACCAGGGTGAGGTGATAGCATATCTTGGATTTGATTTGCAGTTTTCTGATTAATAATATTGGACTTTTTCATATACTTTTTATGGATTAAAAACTGGTGGCCAGCTTAACATCAGCTGAATTAAATCATCATAGTTCTGAGTATAGATGGCCCACCTGAGGAAAGTTGCCAGCATAAAAAAAGAGATGTGGAGAGGAAGAGCATTGCAATTGCAGGTTCTCTTAAGTGTTGTTTTTTGGATCTTTTCGTTCTGGAGGAGCTTCTCTTGGCTGGCTTCCCTGATATGAACTCAGCCATTATCATCAGAGGAGCTCATGACCTTGTCTTTAAGAGTGGCTGTGGTTCACTTTGGGGCAGCTCTGTTCCTTATGTTGAGCACTGCTTTCTGGATCCAGGGGGAGAAGATGTATGCTGTTCAGTCTCCAGGAGAAGTTTGTCACGCTCGCTTCCTGATATGTACTTAATTGTTCTCATTCTCAGAGGAGCGCGGGACCTCACTGTCACTGAGGATGGCTGTGGTACTTTTCAGAGGAGCCCTGGTCCTTATTTTGAGCATTGCTTCTTGGCTCCACTGCAGAACCCTCAACCTACTGGCACAGATCATTCATCCTGCTGGCACAGACTTTCTAGCTTCCACTGCTGGCCTTTGGGCCTTCCCAGCGTAGATCTGTAAAACAGACTTGCATGAGTCCTTGTTGTGGGCTCTAGGCCTCTAGCTGGACTCGTGGGAGGCACTGTCGTAGGCTCTGGGTTTTTAGCTGGACTCATGCAGGTCATTGCTGTGGGATCCAGGCCCTCTGCTGGATTTTTCTAGGTCTCTAGTGTTGTGGACAGATTTCCTACACTTTCTTGTATTTAACTCTGGGTAACCATCACAAAATAGTATTATAAATTCTGTGTCCTGTATGTAATTTTTCTTCTTACAACCCTTGAATACAACACTTCTTTACTATTTGTCTTCTTTTGAGAAGTGTCTATTCCTGTCTTCAGCCCATTTGAAAAAAAAATGGGCCATTTGTTGTTTTGGTGTTCAGCTTTGAGTTTCTTATATATTCTGATTAATCACATGTCAGATGAGTTGTTTATAATTTTTCCCCAGTCTTTAGGTTGTCTCAACTTTGTAAAAGATTCCTAGGTTTACTATAATTCTACTTATTTTTACTTTTATTGCCTGTATCTTTGGGGTCCTATCTAAAAAATAATTTCTTCTGTTAATGTATTGAAGTGTTTCATCCTTATTTTCCTGTAGTAAATCATAGTTTCTAGTTTTACATTTAGATCTTTTTTTAGCTGATTTTGTGTATGGTAAAAGGGAGTTTCATTTTTATGCATATCCAATTTTATCAGCATAATTTATTGAATAGACTGTACTTTCTCCACTCTTAGTTCTTGGTGACTTTGTCAAAATGAATCTGTTTTCTGTACATGGAGTAAATTCTATGTACTGTATTCTGTTCTATTGGTCTGTGTGTCTGTTTTTATGCCACTATAATGCTTTTTGAACAAAATGACTTTGAAGTATATTTTGATTTCAGGCATAGTGAGGCTTCCAGCTTTTTTCTGCTCAGAATCATTTTGGTTTTATTCTCCTTTTGTGGTTCTATATGAATTTCAGAATTTTTTTTGTAACAAAAGTCACTGATATTTTAATAGGAATTTCATTGAATCGATAGATCAATTTGGATTGAATAGTCGTTTTAACAGTAATTCTTCTAATCCATGAATACAGGATAACTTTCCATTTTTGTGTCCTCCATTATTTCTTTCATCAGTGCTTTTTTTTCATAATTATGATTTACAGATCTTTGACTTCATTTGTTAAACATATTCCTAAATATTTTGTTTTCTTATCTGTTGTAGATGGGATTTTTGATTCCTTTTTCAGCACATTCATTACTGGTGTATAAAAATGCTCCTGTGTTTTCTATGTTGGTTTTTGTAACCTGCAACTTTCTGAATTTATCAGTTTTAAGATGGGAATTTTTTTTCTATGAATAAAATCATGTAATCTGTAAACGTGGATCATTTAATTTCTTCCTTTCCAATCTAAATGTCCTCTCTTTCTCTTCCAATACTTTATTAAATAATAGTGGTAAAAGTGGACATTTGTCTTATTGATATTAGAGAAAATCATTTTAGCTTCTCTCTATTTAGTATGATACCGGCTGTGGGTTTGCCATCTATAGCTTTCAGTATTTTGAGATGTATTTCTTTTATATTCAATTTGTTGCAATTTTTATCATGAAGGAATATTGAATCTTAAATGCTTTTTCTGCATCTATTGAGATGATCATATGCTTTTATTCGTCACATTATTGATGTGATGTGTCACATTTATTATTTACATATGTGGAACTACCCTTGCAACTCTGGGATAAATATAACTTCTTGATCATACATGATCTTCTGATGTGCTGTTGAGTTTGGTTCACTAATTTTGGTTTTTCTGTTTTTGAGACAAGGACTCACTATGTGGTCCTGGCTAGCTTTGAACTCACTATGTAGCCAAGGCTATCCTCAAATTTGTGGTAATCCTCCTACCTCAGCCACCTGAGTACTAGAATTACAGGACTGCACTACCAAACCCAGTTTCAGTTTGCTAGTATTTTATTGAAATTTTTTACATATATGCTCATCAAGGATATTGGTCTATGAATATTTGTTGTTGTATTTTTGTGTAGTTTTGATATTAGGATAATGCTTTCGTATAATAAGATTTTAGTAGAGTTCCTTCCATTTCAGTTTTTTGAAAGAGTTTAAGAAGAATTGGAGAAGCAGCCAGCCCAGCCCCCACATGCACACAGGCTGCCATTGGGACTCTTCTACAGATAGCCAGTGCTGGCCAGGAGAACTAGTCAGCCACACATTGGAGAAGCCACAAGTGTCTGGAGAAGCCCACCCCACACCCCCACCACCTCTCAGGGAACCTGGGTTAGGAAACCCTGGTGCCTGACCCATCCCCCTACACCATGGATGAGTAGTGAACGTGGGAAGCACCTCAGACATCACAACCCACTCACCTGGAGGAACCCAGGAAAATGTCAAGACAAAGGAGCAAAAGCCAATCTCAGACCAACAACCCAAACAGAACAAGTCCAGGAGACATAAATATGGAAGAAAGGGAAAGTTGCATACCTGAAATTTCTGGGATGATGGCAACTGAAGAAACTACCGTATGAAACTGTGAAAAAAATCAGACCAGAAATAATATCTCAGGTAAAAGAAAAAAATGACAAACATAATAAAAGGGTTGGTGAGCGTATCTAAAGAAGACAGATTTTTTAAAACAGGAGCGTAGGAGAATGAGGGAAACGTTGAATGAACAATATAGAGAAGAATTGGAATGCATGAAACAGACTCAAACAGATATCCAAGAAA
>RJWT010007476.1:16774-27683 GCA_004365215.1 Cuniculus paca | reverse complement strand
GGATATATCTTTACTTTGCTAGGCATTAAATGAATAAATATTAAAATACTACAAACACTGCATAAAGTATTATACAAATATGAGTTAATAAAAATTGAGTCCAAAGAAACAAACAGAATTGTATAGTTCATGTCATTACAAAGATGAAAATTCAGCTTCTCTTTGTATTGGGAGTATTATGTCACAGGCTAGGTTCAGCAAAACAAATTAAAAGCTAAAGGATTCCTTTGCTCTTTTCCATCTTCCCTCTTTTCTCAACTCCTTTTACCAACTTCGTTCCTGCTACTCTCACTCTACATTCTCTTGCCATTCCAGCAAGATTAAACTCACATCTGTCTTTAAAAATAGGCCCACCTAGCTGGATGTGGTGGCTCATGCCTGTAATCCCAGCACTCTGGAGGCTGAGGCAGGAGGATCATTGCAAGTTCAAGACCAGCCTGGGCTACAAAGTGAGCTCAAGGCCAGCCCGAACTGCATAGTGAGACCCTGTCTCAAAAAGACAAAAGACAAAAGACAAAAGACAAAAGACAAAAAAAAAAAAGGCCCACCTTCAAATTCTCTGCACATCTACTACACAAACTCAGCTTGAGAAAGTAAACTTCCCAGAGGGTTTTGATTTTTCCAGTCTAAAAGAATGTATTTTTAGAGCGAATTTCAGCTACTCTGCCAGCCAGATGGGGGAGGTATTTTAGGAGGGGAGCTTTTACTTAGGTATCTATTAGAGTCCCCAAATAGATGGCTATCTGCTTGTGAGTCAGATCAACTCCTGAAATTACTTTTGCTTTAAAGCAATTTTTCTCAATATCTAAAAGTTCAAATAAAGTCTCTGAGACACTTTGTTGGTATAGATTTTAAATTACAAGCTTGATGTGATACCCTCAAATATAGTTTTTAAGGAAGATTAGTTACAAATAGTTGTCAGTACTTTCAAGTGAGAAGAAATTACATTTTAGTAAGACTGGATGAATTATTTTTATGGATGAGATAACAATCCTTTCATCACCAGGTGGAATTATTCCAATTCATGCAATAAATGACTATTACATTTTTTAAAGTTGCCCTAATTTTCCTATGTGAGATTTCATGCCTACTTTAAGTCAAGGCATCACTATGTTCCTGAGTTCCCATCACTGTCCCTGGAAGTGTGTATCCACCCATGGTATCTCTGAGACACAGCTGGTCTCCTAATTAGCAAGCTGTTATCTCAATTCTTTCACTCCAATGTGAAGCTTCCCAGGAAATCTTGAGTTTAAGAAAAACTGGCTAGGTAGTATATAGGTAAATATAACATCAAAGACTATACATGATTGGTAGTAAACAGGAGGGAAATTTTAACTTCTTGACATAAAGTTGGCAGAAAAAAAGATCACCAAATTCTTGCAACCAGAAATGAAAAGGGTAAAGCAGAAAGTTTGTCTACAACGAGGAGGCCCCTGATTGGAGAACTTGTGAAAGTCTTTTATAGAACCACTGAAGATGGTACCATGGGCATGTTACATATTTTACACAGTTTGAGTATAAATTCTTAAAATTTATAATAGAACATTAAAATAATCTTCTAATAAAATCAGCCTTAAGTATAAGGACTCTAAATTTCATTATCTTGTATACTTCTAAATAAATATCTTTGATCTATAACCATTGAAAATATTACAGTTTATGGTAACATGATAGAGACATGTCCAACAGTATTATAAGTGAAAATGAGACATCGATTTAAAAACAAACAAGCTGAACTGAAATTACAGAAAATCAAAACACTACGTACATAATAATTAAATATCTAGCATTGGGACAACCAAATACATGCTCAGCAACACACTTTCAACTTATATAAAAAGCCCTTTAAATTTTATACAATCTAAATAAATAAGCAAAAACACAAAGGGATGTACTGTACCAGCCAGTAACAACTAGAAATCAATGTCTGCCTTTTTCTTTCAAAGGAACATAACAGAAAAACAGGAAATAAGAATCACTTGCTAAAAAACTATAATTCATTTTTTTTAAGGGCTGTCTACAATATAAAAAAGTCAAAGCAAGGCTTCCCAAATGTTAAAGAGTACTGTACCTTAAATAAGGAAAGGCCACCCAGCAGATTTAAACAAAACCCAGACATTTGCCTATTTAAGGAATGGTTGAATTTTTGCTTAATGACCCCAGGATATGGTCTAAATCAAGCCCATGATATGAATGCACATTCGAAATATCTGAATGCATGATCTGCTAATACTGAATTACATATGATATTTTACTTTCATTTGCCAAAGTGCTGGTTTACTGTATTTAAGACCAGAATTAAAACATATATAGCAGGAATTATATCTTATTTATATTCATATTCTGGTTTTTAGATTCTTAGAACATAATAGGCGCTCAATAAGTGTTTGCTGAATTGGGTCCAGCACTCATCATTTCAGGAAGCACTGAATCCATGATGAAACCGTTGTCTGAGACTCAGGGAGAACTCTTTAACTTTGCCTTCAGGCCTGTGATTAATTTCCCACTACCCAATTGAGTTAAATGCCATGTATCTGTCACAGTTTTTCATTTCAGGGTCAACATTTCTACAGTTCATCTATTCCACCATTATGCCTTCTTCAAAGATTTGTGCCTGCACATCATAATTAAGTTAAAAGAATAAAGGTAATCTTTGTTATTCTATGTTGGATATTTGGATAATTGCTTGAAGCACTCGCACAAACAGAAATGGAGAACAGAAACTGGAAATAATGCAAAAAGCCTAAATTACATAGCTCTCAAAGTTGACTAAAAATAACACTGAAATTATAAGGTAACTGTTTTTGATTACAAACTTATTGCATGATGGCTGGAAGCAATGCCAAAGGACCAAGAGATGTAAATCAGAAGTGTCCTTTCACTTTTAGCTTGACAAAGTAGCAAAAAATAGCTTTGTTCCAACACTGCCCTGCATATTCCTCTCAGTGTACTTTTTACAGTAGGAAGCAGTGAGGAGGAGATGAATACACTTGCTCCTCAAAGACCACTCCCTCGGTTCACAATGCTTAGATCAGTATTTGCCTTATTATGTGGATTATTCTGACAAAGTTCCTCTGGGTTAAACAGTGGCTGTTTCTGATGTCCTTGGTCGGGTCCTTGCTGGGAGGAAAGGGGGAATGTTTCAGAACTCCTAAAATAAAAGCTGTTGAGAAAGTTTCACATCTTTCATTCTCACTGACAACATGCTGCTAGGAGAGGTAGATCCAGTGTTTCAGTTCTGCCATTCCCTGCAGGAACTTCGTGTAATAGAAGTCCATGTTGTCTGCAAAGTCTGTACAAACAGGTGACTCCATGTCACCAAAAGTGCAGTATAATGCAGTTCCTCCAATGCTAAGGAAAACTGTTGCTATGCACAGCAGGATCAGTAAAATACAGGAGCTACCTCCGACTTCATCTGCAAACATGAGAATAGAGCAAGATTAGATCTGCACCAAAATGGAAATGCTTGTACCTGCTGTCTTCTCGCTGATTGAGGTAATGATAATGGAGAGCTTATGTTAGCCCTCAGGACACAGCCAGAGAACATGTGCAGCCAATGACTCAACAAAAACCTGTAGATAGGTTACTACAAAGACTCATGCCAGTGAAGCCTGTGAATGCCAAAATTAACACTAGCTACTCTGTACAATGCATATCACTTCCATGAGAAACAGAAAAATGGCAGTATTCCTCTAACATGCTCATAGTGTTATTTTAGAATACCATTATAGCCTCAATATTATAGTATTTTAGGAGTCCGTACCATGGGACTTCCTTAAATAAAGTCAATTTTATATTCAAGAATAAAAATGCCCTTGGATGGGCAGGGATATAGCTCAGTGGCACAGCATCTGCCTGGCAAGTGCAATGTCGTGAGTTCGATGCCCAATACCAAAAAAAAAAAAAAAGGCCCTTGGTGTTAGAGCTCACGTGCATCCAGTGATAATCACTATTTTCATTTAGTGCAATAGTGAAATTTTGGCTAGCATACTGATTTCGTTTTATTTTGCTTAATAACTCTGGTAGTTTTTTTTTTTTTTTTTTGGTACCGACAATCGAACTCAGGACCTTGTGCTTGTCAGGCAGGTACTGTGCCATTAAGCTAAATCCTTCAGCTAGGTTTGTTTTTATAAAAACATTCATCCACATCAGTCTTTCTATACTGAGTAAAATAACTGTTCTTTGGTTGGAAATTTCAATGATTATTCATAATTAAAGAAAAATAAACAATATATCAGAAAGGCTAAACCGTTTTATGATCTGCAGCACAAGGAAGACGTGTTTTTAGTAAGGAAACCTGGCAATATCTATCAAAGCTTAAAATGAATTTATTCTTCAGACTGACACTTTAGAGCATGAAATAGTGTTAATTAAATATGACACTGAGACAAACAGGTGTGAGCCAGGACTGTCTCAGGCCCACGAGGACATGTAATCTCAATGTTTAGCCCAGCAAATCCCACTTTCAGGAACTAGTCTACAGAGTTCTGCAACACACAAAATCATATCTATAAGCTTGTTTACTGCAGCAGCGTTTGTTAAAAGAAAAAATCCATGTATAGCCCAGTTAATCCAATTACAGCGGAATAGTTTGATTATGGGACACATACAATGGAACGCTATACAATTATTTAACAGAGTAAGGTACATTTAATATATTATTTCAGAAAGATGTACATGATTCAAGACCAAATTTTTGAAAGAAGTTATCTAATAGTATAAGGAACTCATTTGTGTTTTAAAAAACAAGACATATTTATGTGTCAGTGTGTATACACAGAGATATGCACACATATACACAGAACACACATCTTAAAACAATAAAAACTTCAGCTGGGCGTGGTGGCACACGCCTATAATCTCAGCACTCAGAAGGTTGAGGCAGGAGGAGCACTGCAAGTTCGAGACCAGCCTGGGCTACAAAGTGAGCCCAAGGCCAGCCTGAACTGCATAGCGAGACCCTGTCCCAAAAAGAGAAAAAAAAAAAAATTAAAAATAAATAAATAAATAAATAAATAACTTCATCCAGTCAGTACTCAGGAAAAGAGAATGGAAGAGCTGTGGGATTTATACCTTTCATTTTATTATCTCTGAACTCTTTTGTGATTAGCATATATTAATTTTATAAGAAAAAATTTTTATAAAACCTAATCAAAGCTTCTACAAATAACCCGGGGAAGAGGGGTTAAAGGGAGGGAAGGGGAATGGGAAAAAAAGAAGCAAGAGATATCATGTACAGGTACAAATTCTCTATGATGAATGTGATCCTTATGTATATCTAAAATGTACCAATAAAATAAAAAATAAAAAATTTAAGAAACCTAATCTATATTAAATACACTTTTAGAAGCTTTTACAATAATACATGGAATAAGTCTCTGTGTAAAAAATCCAAGCACAAAAGTATCTAAGAATCTAATTCTCCCATTTCAGAAGGAAACACTGTTAAAGTTGATTTGTATCTTTCCAGATCAAACATATATGATTTTAGGACTTTTATACAAATGCAATTACATGCTTATATGACTGTGATTTATATTTAAAAATAGAGCAAACAAGAAATCACTGAACAGAATATACTTTCAATTCATAAATTTTTTCACAATAAAGGAGAACTATTAGTTGGTCACTGAAAAAGAGGACAAAAATAGCAAGCTCAAACACCAACGAAAGAAACAAACAAACAAGAGAAATACTAGAGTAAGAAACAAATGAGCTCTCCACATTGAGGACTATCTACATGATAGGTAGACCATGAGTTGAATTTTGCAACTTGCTCACTTATTTGAGCAAAAATGCTTCAAAATAATTCACAATGATGGTTTGATTTTATGTTTCCTTGTGCAATGAGAAAGCAACTAAATTCATATATTCTTTTACAAATCGTGTTAACAAATAATCATATCATAGCCTCAGCCTCCCAGAGTATTGAGTAATTTGGTTAGCAATTTGTTAGGTACAAGGCTGAGCAGTTTACCTTGATCCAAATTATCATCTATTTCTTGGAATCTCACTCTTCGCTTAGATGGTTTCTGCTGCATTTGGGCAGGATGATCTCCTACAGAATCGCTCCTCTTCTTTAATATAGACACCAGTCCTTCAGCAGGAACAACCTGTCAGAAATTGTAAGAACCAGCTGTTCTATTAACGTGGGACATTCCAATGCTATTTTACTAGCAAAAAAGGATAATTCAACAAAGAACTTAAATCTTATAAGTGTACCACATTCCTATTTAAAAAAATCCCAATCATTTTTTCATACCTATATTTTGTAATCTGAGCAACTACTTTGAGGATAACAATATGCAATATATTAACCATTGTTCATCTTCTACTATTTTGTTTTGAAATTCTTTTTTGTTGTCATTTTGAAATTCAGTAACATTGTTTTTATTCTTTTTTCATTTTCAAATGAACAAAAAACCACAATCATCAAAGTCTAATAGAATAAAACTTTCACCTCCATGCAGGTGACTGACAAATGCAGCTGAAACTCGTAACTTCTTTTCCTGACTCCTGAACTGACCCAGGGACAGGTAGTGTCAACTGGGCACCAGAAGACTTCCCTTAGCTACCTTGCTTTGCAGTTGAACTTCCCTTAAGTTATTCGTAAAATTATCACTTATAGCCTCTCTTACTTATTAGCGCTGGGTTTATTTTTATAAATAAAATTTAATTGAACACAAACCAAGCCCTTCATCTACATATCATGCAGGCCCGCTTTTGGGCTAGAATGGTGGCAATGAGTAACTGCAATAGATCATAAAGCCTAATTGATATATTTACAATCTGACCCTTCCTGGAAGAAGTCTGCTGTCTAACACCTCTTCAGCCCCCCCACTGCTAGTCCTTTCTATCTTGCCCTCTGGGTTTTACTTGGGCCACCTCCCCCGTGCCAGTGCCCAGTTCTTACTTAAAAGCAAAACAAAAACCTTTTCCATTTAGGAGCTAAATGATTCCAAGGTGGGGAAAGGAAGAGGAGAGAATGAGCCAACAGGGCCAGACTTGGAAGCAGGAAGCCTTACAGAGGGGCCCAACCTCGTAGGCTCATTCACAGAAGCTGACTTATGAGTGGCCTGCTGACTTCAATCTAGAGGTGATGACATAGATGGGCATCATGGGCCCAACACTGTGGATGACAGTGACTTGCCTGCACTGATCACGCTAAACTGAGGACTGCCTGTCAAGTCATTTATCTGATCAATGGCATAAAATACTTAATGTGATTTTTCAGTTCCAGTCAGCAATCTCTGATAATTTGCTATGTATAAATATCACAGATTCCATTAATTCTTTTTGTAACTCAGGGCTTTTAGAGCCAAATAATTCCAGATAGTCTGCTACTTGGCTTCTCTGAACATGGATCTAGAGAAACCATTATCTGAAAAACAAACAAAAAGAATCAATAAGCCAGCAATTTATTCTTTTTATAGAAAACACATATTTCAGGTGTCCTTGTTCTGAGAAAACTAAAGTACTTTAGTTACAGTAAAATGGCAAGTACAAATATGTAAAAGAATAGTCTTTCAAATCTCTCTCTAGAAAACAACATCAAAAACTCCTTCATACAACTCCTTGCATGATTTTACAAGTAACTTGCTGAAAATGAAATGGAAATAAAACCCAGTAAACTTCTAAAAAGCAAGAGATAGAAAACAGAAAGTAATTTTAATGAATATATTACTACTACTAAAGATATATCATTGACATTCTATTTTCATTAAATGTTAAAAAGGGAAAAAGGGCCCATAGATTTACTATTTTCTCCATAAATTAATGTGATACATTTACCAACAATAAACTCCCCTACCATAGGAGTTTTTGTTTTGTTTGAAATGGGATTTGACTATGCTGTTCACGTTGGTCCTAAACCCCAAGACTCAAGCAATTCTTTTATCTCAGCCTCCACAGAGTAGTTCGGACTACAAGGATATGCACGGTATGAGTCATCATGGAAGCTTTTTGGTTTTTGGCTTTTTTTCACTACTAAGGTTTGACCCTAGACCCCTGAGCATGCTAGGCTCTACCACTGAGCTACACCCTCCAGCCCAGGTAAGGCTAGGTGCTGGGGGGGGGCTTTGTTTGTTTTATAATACCAAGGATCAAACTCAGTGATCCTCTGCCACTGAGCATTACCCTTTTCTATTTTTTGAGACAGGGTCTTGCTGAGGTGCCAGGGCTGGGCTCGAACTTGTGATCCTCCTGCTTTGGCCTTCTGAGTTGAGTAGCTGTAACTACAGGTGTGTGCCACTGTGTCCAGCTTAAGTTGCTATTCTAATTTAGGGGAAAAAAACCTCACGAGAACAGTTCTAAGAATAAGTCCCAGAGTGGCATTACTACTAATCTTTGGGACATGAACTTTGAGTCTGTAAATTCCAGAAACAAATGCAAGCAGTACTGCAAACGATATTGCAAATGCAAATAAGTGGACGTTGAGAGAAGCTCCTGAAGTCCTCTGGAAAGGCAAAGAATGTGCCACCTGAACCTCACGCTGGCCTCAGTGCAGCAGCTGATGGGTCCCTTCCTTGGCTCCTTCTCAGCCTGATCGGGGTGTTTGGCTCTGGAAGCTTCACTATCAAGGGACATGAACCTCTTCAGGTGGCTCCATCTTATTTACTATTTTCCAATGAGCTTGGACAATTTTTTGAAGGGGGACACAAAGAGACAGAGTATGAGAAATTACAGTCATGTGGAATGTATCAACATTTTGTTTTGACCCCCTCTTCCCCACCCCCAATGCCTTAATTCTTGGATAAAACTGAGTCCTTTTCCTCCCATTCAAAATCTTTTTGTTTTAAGAAAGCCTGCCCCATTGTCTGAAGTAAAAGACGATGCTTTTTTCCAGTAGACCCTCTGTCTTGCTTAGGGATCTTTTCTAGATTTGTCTTTCTTTTGCAACTGCCTTTTGGTCCTATGGCCCATGGACGGAGAGTAAGAGACAATGGGCCAAAGGGGAGGGACAGGAGACACTAACCAAGGGGGAGGTGTGACATAGGATTTGTCCTTTTTTGTTTCTGCAAGAGCTTAAAGCAGAGGTCTTGGATCTCCTCCTAACACCAAAGTTCTACTTACCAATCAGGACACTCGGACAAAAAGAGCAAGAAAAGATGGTGGGTGGGGTTTGCCTTAATTCCACGGCCAAAGGGCAAATAAACCAAAAAGAGGTCCTGGTCAGTCTTGGTAATTAGGGTATCATGAAAAGAAGCTAAGGGTTTCTAAATAGATTGGACAACTGATTTAGAACACAGAGATGCATCTACTCAAAATATTCTTTAAGGGCCATATGTATACACTCATTACCATAAGGTCAGTATCAAAAAATGAGAAATTTCAGCTGGGTGTGGGGGCACATAACCTGTAATCTTAGCGTTCTGAGAGGCTGAGGCAGAAAGATTGTAAGTTTGAACCCAGCCCAGGCAACTTAGTGACTTAGCAAAACTGTCTCCAAATGAAAAATAAATTAAGGTCTGGGCATGTAGCTCAACATGAAGGCCTTGGGTTCAATCCCCAGTACCAAAAAAAAAAAAAAAGAAAAAAAAAAGAAGAATTTTTAATTAGCTAAGTAATTATTCTTTGGTGCTAGGGATTGAACGCAGAGCCTGATGATGCATGCTAGCAAAGATGAAAAGTTTTTAAATCTGAAAAATACAGTTTTAAAACAGAATCTAATTTCCCAATTCAATAGTAAATTGGTCTCATACCCAAATAAAATATACCAAGTCCTTCAACTGAAGACAAAAACGTGTCTGAACCATCATCAACGTAATTGTTAGTGGTGATACTCTATGAATAAATGCAAAGCTTAAAAACCCAATCTGGCCTCGACCTGTATATTTGCAAACAAATAGTTTTTCTTGCACGTCTCCTTAAACATCAAACCATCTTTATTTTATTTATTTATTTATTTATTTATTTATTTATTTATTTATTTTTGGTACCGGGGATCGAACTCACTACCTCGCACTTGCCAGGCAGGCACTTATGCCACTGAGCTAAATCCCCAGCAAACCATCTTTAATAGCATTTTCAGAATGAGATGGTTACATAAACAAAATTATTTTTCAATTCTACTGGAACAGTAATTCCTAATATGACAAAGAAAATTTTCAGAACACACCCTATTATAAGTGCCTCCTGACAGGATTAAAAAGAAAACAGACACTAAATGGTCTTTTAATGATATAGGTTAAACAAAGGTAAATTTCGAATAAGAACACATGCTTGAAAATTAACGCTCATAAATCATATCAGTTTATTATAAACACCATAAACACCAACGATTTCACCACAGAAGTACATGTTAGATCTACCGCTAGCACTCATAACTGAAAAAACAAGGGATAAGCTGGGGATGTAGCTCAGGGGCAGAGCACTTACCTCACTTGCACAAGGAAGGCCTTGCATTCCATCCCCAGCAATGTCAGAAAATAAAAAATAAAATAAAAACAAGTAAAGGTCTCTGCTCACTGATTTAGCTGTAGGTTCCATAATAAGAACTGTAATTCACTAACGTGCACATTCTATATGTTTTTATATAAGGTCACATTCAATCTTCAAACTCTTTTAAGGCATTATTAGCCCTATTTTACAAATGAAGAACCACACTTAAAAGAGCTCGAGCAACTCATTAAGTTTGCAGCACCAGTAACTAACAGGGTTTGAACACAAACTCAAGATTAAGTCGTTTATCATTTCCCTAATGTGAAAAGGTCTTGTTACGAATATTACAATTTTCTGTCATACGTTTTTGTTACAACTACAGTGAGATGAACAGAACTTTCAAACTAGACTAACAAGATCTTTAGTTTTGTCTCTCCAAACTAACTTATACCTCTACCAGAAATTCTAATCTTACATATCTCCCCAGTTAAGACATACTGAAATAGGAGAATGAGAGATGGTCGTCAAG
>RJWT010007476.1:0-16674 GCA_004365215.1 Cuniculus paca | reverse complement strand
GTAGCTTTGCCTTGAAAATAATCAAAACCAAATCTGTTCTTTTTTTTAAATCTTTTTGAGCCAGGGTTTCACTATGCAGCTCAGGCTGACCTCGAACTTGCAGCAATCCTCCTACCTTGGCCTCCCAAGTGCTAGGATTACAGGCCTGCATCACCACGCCCAGCTCCAAATCTATTCTTAAAGGTTACTTATTTTTTTAAGGGACCTAGGGGCAGCCTTATGAGTAGAATGGCTATTTTACAATGGTCTATGTTGGTTTTGTACAGTTATAAAGACATATTCAACAGGATCCCTACCCTTAGAGCATGTGTAATTTGGTGCTGAAGACAGCATGTGTAGGTCCTATAATTACAAAGGGAGACTGCAGCTGGACAAAACTTTGGGGGGATGATGTCCCAGCATCTCCCTCACTGATGTTCTGAATAGTAGTTCCAAAGGAACAAACCCGGACTTCAGTAATCATGAAATGAAAATGAGCTTGTAACAAACATGACTTCAGTGACCATGAGTTAGGTAGTACACTTAGCACTTTACATGCTAAAAAGACAAGATTGAAATCTTAAGCGGCTCTTGGAAAAGTCCAGGACGAGATAGCAAAAATGAGTATTTTAAAAAGGAAAAGGAAAAAGAAAGATGGGTGCGAGAAACATGACAATCAAGAGATGCATTAACTGGCAAACTTAAAGGCTATGACAAAAACAAAACACAAAGATAACACCATCTGGCACAAATTAAAACTGGTAGTCCCTGGGTTTTCCCTTAGGGCCTGTTAGACACCTCCCTGGATCAACCATAAACCCTTGTGCCTACTGTAAAGAGGCTGGGGCTCCCCAGTTCTCCTTGAAATAGCACTGTGGTAAAGCACTGTAACTGCAACTCTGAGACTTTCGCTTGTCCAAGACTCAGAGACAGCGACATACAGGCTTTCATAAAACACCACTGCTTAGTGCATGCTTCTATCCTAACCTGGAGATGGAACCCACAGCAGCTAATCTTAAGGTAACCTCCCCACTCCCAGAGATCCAGTCAAGACCTAACTACCTCAAGTAACAGATGTCAAGGATGAAGACGGCCCAGAAGTCATTTCAATTAGGTAGCTTCTCCAAACACAAACCCAACTGCAAGCTTGGGCTGCTGCTTTTCTTCCCACTGGACAGTGTAAGGTTATACCCTCCCCTATATTCTATTTCATGTGCCTTAAGTAGACCTGAAGACACCTAAGGAAACACTGCTAATCTAGACAGAGAGTAGGGGATTAAAAAGTTCCGAGCAGCAGTGATGTGGCTTTTTCATTGGCTTTTAGAAATAACAAAATCATCTGAGAAAGATCACCTGACTGTGAAGCACTAGGCTTGTTAAACATACATTTCTACAAATAGATTATACACATACATGTTAACGAAGAAAAATGAGTAATTTCCATATGGCATATCATGTTAAACTCTGGGATCTCTGACAAAAATTATTTTTAATTGGGGGGGGGGTGGCCCTGGTTAGTTGGATTTGTAGGTATTGTTGGTTTTAGAGACAAGATCTTGCCACGTTTGCCTAGCTTGGTTTTTACTCCTAGCCTCAAGTGTTCCTGCTGCCTCAGGCTCCCAGGTACCTGGGGCACAAGGATCACTCGAGCCCAGGAGTTCCAGCCTGTGGAACACAGAGAGATCCTATCACCTTAAAAAAAAAGTTATTTATTATAAAGTTTATCCAATATTTAATTTGCACATCACTTGATCACTTATTTAGAACACACACACATGCCAGGTGTGATGGCGCATGCCTATAAATCCCAGCACTCAGGAGGCTGAGGCAGGAGGATTGCTTTGAATTCAAGTCCAGTCTGGGCTACAAAGTGAGTTTAAGGCCATCTTGAACTGCATAGTAAAATCCTGTCTCGAAAATACAGCAAACAACAAAAAAAACCTCTCTTGCCCACACACATGTAACAATCTACATGAAAATTTAAAAAGCCTACCAGCTGAGTGAGCTTTTATCAGCAGCATGGGCTTGGGTCCATGCCACTTAGAATTTTGCAGCACATTTCTTTCATCAAAGTTTGATGGTAGAAGTCCTCTGGATGTCTTAGGCTACAGGACAGAACAGCTGCAATTTAAAGTAAAAGGACTCTATTCTGTTTTATTTCTTTTGGTTTTATTCTCTTCAAAAAAAAATAAAGTGAAAGTACTGTAACTCTTCCAACTTTTAGAACTAACCGAATCAATGGTTAGTTGATAGGATAACTAGTGATAGGATCTCTCTGTGTTCCAAATCCTTGCACTACTAGGTTCCCTAGCAAAGCGGGCTAAGATTCTGAAACTGAAATAATCATGTTAGTATGTAGCGAGTATTGCAATAAAATTTCATCTTTTGCTAAGAACTGCAATGCTCAAATTCAGCAAATTGACAAAGCATTTGAAGTCCGATGGTTGCTAGACTGCAGGCTTCATCTGTGTGAGGACCTCACCTGTGTTTTCACTCACTGCATCTGTAATGTCATGGTGTAACAGAGACCTAAGGTCCTGTTTTATCAGCTGCTCAAGCTGTAGCCCCTCTGCTAGTCTACCTTACTTTCCAACTCTGCCTAATAAATCTGCCTATGCCTCACACTGACACAGCCTGAAATTCTTCTTCCACGATGAGTCAACAATCCTATTCCTCAGGGCAGAGTAAGGTCCTTGTTTCCTCTGTGAGGGACTTTCTCAGATCCGGTCTGGTGATTGACACTCACACAGAAGTCGCTCAAAAAATTACTGAATAAGGCAGTGAGTGACTCTTTCTAACTTGCCCACAATGCACAAATAACACTTTTTCCTTAAAAATATACAAAATGAAAATAAATGTCGTGATACTTTTTTAAAGCAAATAGAAACTTTTGATAATAAGATGTCACCTTCTTTTTTATATAATGAGAAGAGCAATGCTTCATACTAAACTATAACTTAGTAAAATTCTTCCTGGATCTGAAAAAGCTTACCAACCCTAGACAAGTCTCACTTGTACAAGTCTCTACACTAACGAATATAAAAGACCTTTAGTTCATTATGAGGTTTCTGTGAAAAATTATTTCATTTTGTTATGACTAGATGTTTGAACTAACACAACAAAAAGAGTACTTCTACTAGGCTGGCAAGGTTATCAAAACCAAGTTCCCCACAGCCAAAGTTGGGCAATGAAGAAGTGGAAAAAAGTGGAAGCAGAGATCAAAAAACTGGGGAAACATGGCAAAGAAAAAACATCCCAGTGTGTTCCACCACAAACACTTTTCAGAACGGGAACCACTATGTATTAATTTCACAGGAAAGATAACTTTAAGCTTTAAATATGTATAATTTCATAGCTGCTGCTATTTGGAAAAAGATCATTATATGAGTTTGAGGAAAGAATGTTCCATTTAGCTGTAGACTACAACATTAAAAGTTTGATAACTTCCTGCACCAGAGACCTTGTTAAAATAAGCAAGAAGGTGAATATTGGCTCTAGTGCTTTTCTATTAGCTCTATTTAAATTTTAAAAACTTTTAAAGACTGTGATATATACATATAGATCATCGTTTAACAGCTGAAGATATAGCTTATGATAGAGTGCATGCCTGGTACATGGGTGAAGACCTGGGTTCAATCCCCAGCACTGGGAGATGGCGGGGAGCAGCAGCATTTTTGCTATATTTAAAATATTATACAACCATCACTATGCCCTAGTTCCAAACTTTGTAATCTTCCTAAACAGAAACTCAATACTCATTAAGCAACATCAAAAATTTTGCTAAGAAGCAAAATCACAGTTTGTAAAGACGCCGTCATAAATGAAAGTCAAATGATCTGGTTAAAACAGAACAAACACTGGGCCAAAGTGCTCCACTACAGCTGGGGACACAGCTCAGTGGCATAGTGCCTGCCTGGCAAGCACAAGGTCCTGGGTTCAAGTGCTGGTACCAAAGTGCTTCACTATACTATCTAATTGTGATTTAAAAAAAAAAAATATATATACATAAAACTAATGAAAACTCAGTTTATTGAGACCTCACTAAAAATGTCAACAAAGGAAGTTAGTAAAATAAGAGTTAAAATGATCTAAGAAAACTTTTCATAGCATTCATTTCTCATACATTTTGTTACCTACTTTTGCATTTTCTCCTTAAGTTACTAGTTTTTTACAATAATGCTGAGTTAGAATTCAATGGTTATAAATGGAACTTTGAAAAAAAAAAAACAAGAGCAAACAAAAAGAAAGGCAGCCAGTATCCTGTCAGAGAAGGAAACAAGTTTAGAGAAGTAAAAAGTAACTCTAGGAGACTAGCTGGTGGGATCAATATTAGAACTAAAGCAATCTGATTCTGCTCTTTCCACCATACCAGGACACCTTGGTGAGGGTTTGGGTATGGTCGTGATGACTTTTTTACTCTATTATCAGACAAAGGATAGTGGTACTCTTTCCTTGATGTTTTTTAAAATTTCCTTTTTTACAACTTAATAGTTTAAAAATCCATCTAATACCTCCCCATCTAATTAAAATAGTTCCTGTATTTGGTTAGACTTTTTTAGAGAATTTTTAAAATATACTAACAAAAGGAAGACACAGTAAGAATATATTATATTTTATCTCGTAGATGTATGAGGAAAAAAATGAGATTTTCTTATTAGAATGTGACTAATCTTGTCTTCATCATATTTCCTGGGAATATCAAAAGTCACAGGATTATCAAAAACAGATTTCATAATAATGCATACTATATTTAGAGGCATGCAATATATCTTCTTGAAATACAAACATAATGATTAAAAGTCTCTTTATTCATACACATAAATAAAACTAGTAATGATTAAAAGTTTCTATTAACTAGAATTTTTACCTAATGTTTGAACCCAGGGAAAATTCAGGAAAAAGGCAATATTTTGTAAATATATTAATTTTTAAAATTTCATTCTACTTTAAATTCTACTTCGTCTCTAATTTACCTCTGCAACTTCTATCCTTTTGGCAAGATCATCAAGAGAAAGAGAGCTATCATCAGAAGGCAGACTCTCCTGCAGACTATAGGATGCTTCTTCAGGAGAAAGATCTTGAAGGAGATCAGAATCGTCGTCTTGGTTATCTTCATAGGAAAGAGAATCCTCAGTATCTTTTAAGCATCCTTCCAAAAGGCTATTCAAATAGTCTTCTGTTTCCTTACTGACTCGATCTTCCTTATCTCCCTTTTCCTCTGGGGCCATATACACTTCTGGACGCAGTGTACTTAAGTCAGATATTTTATTATTTTCACAAAATACATTCTTAGAGCCAGTCTCTGAGTCAGTCTGACCCTGTGGTGATTTTCCATCACTGCCTGTGAGATCAGGTTGCTGCAGCTCATTTAATTCATTGTTCTCAGGCTGGTCCGTGAGCAACGCCTTAGAAGCATCCTGAAGTGGCAAATGAAGCTCTTTTCTTTGAGTCTGTGAAAATTTACCCTCGGAAATCAACACAGGAGGTACACGGTCACAGGCAGGTAAGAGCAATGGCTCTATCATTGACTTGCTAGAGGGTAACACCGTAGGGTCGTCGGCAATGGCCTCTAGTGTGGCCACATCTGGGCAGTCCTCTGTGGGAGCCTTCTGCACTCGGCTGACGTCCTCACAAGCATTCTCAGAGGAGTCTGGCTCTGGCCTGCTCCCAGCTGTCTCTGAGGACTGGGTGTGGAGCTCCGGCTCAGCTGCAGCGCAGCAGAGTGGCTCCTCCGTGTGGCCCTTCACTGCAGTTACTGGGAGGCTCAGGGAATCTGCCTGGCTGTCCATCTGACTGTGGCTGGCACTGCTCTCCTGGGGCTCTTCTTGATGCTGACTTTCTATACTTGGTTCCACGCCAAGACAAGTTCTATTCTCTAAAGATGAAGAAAAATAAGTTGTTTTAACATTTCAAACAATGCTTTGTAGAGAAAGGAAGAGAAGAAATATATGACGCTGTAATAATGTGTAACACAATATTCTAACCCTGAAATAGAAATTCTGTCTGTTGCATTATAGCAGTTTTAGATATAGACTAAATACCTAAAATATTTAGTAACTAATCCTTTACATACAAAAATTAACAGATTACGGAAAAGCTTGTTAACATGAATAAATGAGTACTGTGTTTGAACATAATTTCTCGAAGGTTTGAAAGATACCTCAAACATTTTGGTCTTTTGCATTTAAATTAATACATCTACTGGCCTTCTGGTTTAAATTAAGTTGGAAAAATTATTTTTAATATACTTAAGACATGGCAAAGGCTGAGCCGGTGCTGTATGTCTGTAACCCCAGCCATTCAGAAGAGGCAGATGTCAAGTTTGAGGCCAGCCTGGGTAACTTAGCAAGGCCAGGTCTCAAGATAAAAAAAAGATAAAAAAGGGCCAGAAGTAGAGAGGGAGCTCAGTGTAAAGGTCCTGGGTCAAACCCCAGTACTGAAGAAAAACAAAACAATAAAAAAATGGTATAGCAAGTATTTCTACAAGAACCTGACTAATATATTTATATTCAAAATGTAAGAAAATATTGGTCTGAGAGGCTGGGAATGAAACTGAGTGGTAGTGTCTGCCAAGCTTGCGTGGGGCCCAGAGTTTAATCTCTAGCAACACACACATACACACACACACACACACACACACACACTCAGAGAAAATACTGATCTAGTCTTCTAACACTAAAAGGACAATATAGTCTGTTCTGTTCAAATTTAAAGATATGTGTTTACTTTGACAGCACATATACTAAACTAGAATGAGACAGAGAAGATCAGCATGGCTCCTCCTGCACAAGGATGACATGCAAATTTATGAAGTGTTCCATATTTTGCATGTATCAACTCGCCACAAAAAATGTAATCATACGTACTACAAATGTGCACTAATAAAAATTAAGAACTGAACAAAGTATAATCCTAGCGGTCAAAGGGCTGAGGCAAGAGGATTGTCATGAATTCAAGGCCAGCCTGGCCTCCATAGTGAGTTCAAAGCAAGTCTGGACTACACAGGAAGACCCTGTCTCAAATAAAACAAAACAAAAGAAAACAAAACAAAAAACAAAAATATCTGAAAAACAAATTTAAACATAATACCCTTAACAAATGTCTTCAGATTATTTGAAATTTCTTAAAGCAAGGCAGCAAAGAATAGCAACAAAAAGAATAAGTTTTGGCAAACTGCAGAAAGAGGTTTGAATTTTGATACTGGTTTCAATTTAACTGAAATAAAATTAACTTAAAATATTATTTTTCACTTGAAAACTACACAGTCAAAAATCTTCATGTAAACAGGGCACAGTGGCACATGCTTGTAATGCCAGCAGTCAAGAGAATGAAGCAGAAGGATCGCTGTGAGTTTGAGGCCAGCCGGGGCTATAATAGTGAGGTCAAGGCCAGACTGAACTACACAGTGAGACCCTGTCTCAAAAAAAAAAAAAATACTTCATGTAAATAATGAATGGAAGTTGCACTGACCGGTAGATAACAGAGTACATAGCTTGCTCATTCCCAGTTTACTGGTGTTTAGCATTTTACCTGGTTAGTTTTCACTTTTTAATGGGCATATTGTTTAATTTAGAAAAATAATAACCCACTGGTAAAGAATGACTTGTTAGGCCAAGCAGGCCTGTAATCCCAGCACTCAGGAGGTAGATGCAGGAGGATCCTTGCAAGTTTGAGACCAGCCTGGGCTACAAAGTGAGCCCAAGGGCCAGCCTGAACTGCATAGCAAGACCCTGTCTCAAAAAGACCAAAACAAAAAAAGAATGACATAATAATAATTTCATTCCATTTTTAATTCATTACTGACAATTGAGGCCCATATCACAGCAAAGAAAAAGCTTTTCTTCTTCTTTTTTTTTTTTTTTTTCTTTTTTTGCAGCACTGGGGATCAAACTCACAACCTCATGCTTGCCAGGCAGGCATTTACACCACTGAGCTAAATCCCCAGCCATTGTGTTTTTGAGACAGGGTCTCACTATGCCGTTCAGGCTGGTCTTGAGCTAACTTTGTGGCCCAGGACGGTCTCGAACTTGCAACAATCCTCCTGCTTCAGCCTCCCAAGTGCTGGGATTACAGGAGTGCACCACCAGGTGTGGCTTGAAAAAACTTTCTTAAAAGCAATCTTTAGATTTCAGAGAATTAGGGCCTGGGGCTGACACCCCAAAATCTGGAGTGATGAGGGGCAGCTGTTAGTAGAGTTCACAGCACCTCCTCTCACTGACTTGAGCATCAAATGAGGATCAAAGAAAGGAGAAGAGGCTGCCTTCCAGGAGAATCCGGTGTCCCTTCTTTGTCTCTGCCCAAAAGAATCACTCAAAGTTTAGGAGACTTCGACAAAAAGCACAGGCATTTCATTCCCTGTAGCGCTTTGGCTGTTCCACTGAGCTTGCTGGCCCGCCCCTCCGTTTAGACTGTGAGAGCGAGGCTAAGGAGGACCCTAGCCAGATGGAAATGGGGCCGTGCCTCTCTCTCACAAGTTTTAGGACCCAAAGGGTTCCACACAACCTTCACTGTCAACCTGATTCTTGGAGAAGTGACCAGGACATGGGGCCACTGTACTCCACTGATGTTCCTAGCTGTGGGTGCTGTTGGGCGAGCAGGGTCCCTTGGGTATGCTATTGGCGTTGTTCCTCTGCTCTGTTCCTCAGCCACCATGAAGTGAGCAGTTTTGCTCCATGACCTCCTCACACCGTGTTAATATCCCTAACTTGCCTTGTAAGAGAAAAAGGAGACAAAGATTTGAAAACAAAAAAGTTGTTTTACAGAGGAAAGGGCTACCTGATAGTAGTATCATCATCTAGTACCTCCAGGGCCACTCACCTGAACCACCTGATAGTTCCTCTTCAGTATCTGGGCTCTCGGGCCCAAGAATATAAAGCTCAGCAATATGAATTAGTTCTAAAGCCAAGCACGGGAGAAGAAAATCACCCTAAGATATATTTATCTTTATTTTCTGGTTTTTACAATGAACAAATGTATTTAGAAAACAGTTTCTAAAAATCTTTTGTCATAAGACACAGGTGGTATAAAATACATTACAGGGCCAGGGATATAGCTCAGTGGCACCATGCCTGCTTGGCGTAGCAAGCTTGAGGTCGTGAGTTCAATTCTCAGTACCAAACAAAACAAAACAAACAAAACAAAATTATTAAGTGCTTTAGAAATATATATACACGAATTAAAGTACATCAAATATTAGTCAACAGAAAGGGTGGAAGGATAAGCTGTAACAGATAAATTATCAGGACAGAACTTTTAATGATCTAGATTTACAGAAAAGATTTCTAATAAGGTGCACTCAACAACTGTTTCTTCAAACAGGGAAGGATGTCTAAGTACATGTGTCAAAACCAATTGCATTTCAGGGCATTTTTGCAATTTTTTTTTTTAATATTCTGTTAGATACATATAGAAAACATGGAAATGATCTTATATTTTTATAAGAATTTAGATTTTATAATTCCTACTACTAGATATCTAAAAATAGAATTATACAACATAAGAAAATCTTGCTTTGCTATTTTTTAAGAGAGGGATATATACAAAAATGAAAATGCAAAAAGATTCCTCCATAGCAATTCAGATGAAACACAAAATATCACAGGGAAACAGTATCTTTATATACCTCACTAACTTAATTTAAAAACATACCTGACTCTTTGGCTGTAGCTCCTTTTGCCTTTGACTCTTCAGATACTATTAAATGGGTAAAGCATTTTCTTCCCACAGACTTTTCTATAGCTTCTATCTAAAGTTTTAAAACAAAAATTATTTTTTAAATTGTTGAATTAAATTAGAAAGTTGAAGATAACTTGGGAAAGGTTTCTACATTTTCTAAATATCCCATACAACAGACATAGGACATTAATATTTTCCCCTTAAGTATTTTCAAAAGAAATTCTTACCTTATATTTTGATAAAAGAGGACTGTAGAAAAAAAGAAAGAGAAAAAAATTGTAAAAAGTATAGCATGCTTCCAAACAAATGTCACTGAAATGACTATGAAAAAAACACAGCTTCTCTGGACTCTAATATTAGCACAGAACATTTCCACAGCTGAAACATTACCACTGGTTTACATAGTTCAAAGTGCAGCTATATCATGTGTTAATCTCCTTAAAAGCCAAATACTATTGAAAGCACCCAAAGAAGCTACAAATACTGAAATCTAAAAGTAAAAAAAGAATGTTAACCTTTTGCTAACAAGCTATTTAAAGACTATTTCACACATGTATATTTTTAAAAATTTCAGTCAATGTGGTAGTCTAAAGCAGATTATGGTAGAAGATAATTGTGTTGAAATTACCCATCAAAACAGATTATCAAAAAAAACTTTTGAATATTACATTTTAGGGGATAATTAACAGGATGTATATATTCAACAAAGGCATGGGGAAAAATAGGCACAACCACTTTATTATTTATAATATCAGAAAGCCAGAAATGAGCCAAATGTCTATTAAAAATAGAGTGGACGGACAAATTGCTGCAGAGTCACACAACAGTCTGTATTGCAATAAAGCACAGAAAACTTCCACTACACACAACAGTATGTAACACACATACACTAAAAGCTAGATGCAACAACTGTTGTATATGAAACTAAAGAACTAGAAAATAGGCAACTCAGAGAGTGGTGACCACAGGGGATCAATATGGGCTTGACATTGCATGAGAGAGCCTTCCAGGAGGCTAGAATGTTCTGTATCTTGGAGTTTTGCCAGAGTGGTAGTCATATGGACTCATATATATATGGAAAAATTCATCAAGCTTTTACGCTTAAGTTTATAACAAGCAAGTATCTTTATAACATTTTAGGAACATTAATTTGATACAATTTTCTAAAGATACTATGCTCATTTTATGTTCAGTAAATATTTATTAAATACTTAAAACATTTCTAACACATTAAGAAGTTACTAATTCCAGAAGAAAGGGATGAAAGCTATCTATGTTATTTTGCAAGTTTTTTAAAATAAACCTTTAAATGATTTCATTATTTTAAAATGCTATGACGTTGAAAGTTAATCTACTTAGCATGTTAAGGAATTAAATTACAATTCAAAATCCCTGAAACTATTGTTTTAAAGGTTCAAATTCACTAACAAAAGAAAACTGAATGAACATTTACCTTGAGATCAAGAATCTTTCAAAGGCCACCTCCAAAACAATAAACTTCCCAAGAAAGTTCTCTATCTTTTACATGAGCTAAACAATAATTATTTGTAACTGTTTCAAAGATTAACAAATAAAGCTCTAGTTTTCATGTTTGTGAAAGAGAAAGAGGACAAGCTATCAAAGAACAGCCAATCTTTTAGCTTTAGTTTTTTTGGGTTTTTTTGAGACAGGGTCTCGCTATGCAGTTCAGACTGGCCTTGAGCTCACTTTGTAGCCTAGGATGGCCTCAAACTCAGCAATCCTCCTGCTTCAGCTTCCTGAATGCTGGGATTACAGGAGTGTGCCACCATGCCTGGCTGTCTTTTAGCTTTTATATTGAGGAACAATCACCTAAAACTCAGAAATCTGTACTAGGTGAAATACTATCACAATCGCTCACATTAAGAACTATGAATTGTCAAATAATTTTTTTAAAAACTAAGTGTGAGGCCAGGCATGGTGGCACACACCTGTAATCCTCAGCACTTGAAAGGCTGAGGCAGGAGGACTGTGGTGAGTTTGAGGCCAGCCTGGGCTATATGAGTCCAAAGCCATCCTGAACTAAACAGTGAGACCGTCTCAACAACAAAACAAGCTGGCAAGCACAAGGTCCTGAGTTTGATTCCTGGTACCGAAAAAACCAAACAACAACAATGACAACAACAAAACTGTGTAATTATCGTTATAACTTAGTTTTAGAAATCCAATTCCTCGATACAGGTGAAACAATTAAAATATAACTGGTAAATGTAGCCTTCCATCTGAAGGATTGTGGTTAAATATGGTACTATATTTACTTACCAGAATTAGATTACTCTTTAAAATGGTATGATTTTTCTGTAAAATACCAATACTGGCAAGCAAGTAGAATAAAAAAGTCTTAATACAGTTTAGTCCACCTGAATCACTAATTTCTTAACCAAAATGATACTAAAATTAGAAGTTATACTTTAAACTGGGCATGGTGGTGCACAACTGTAATCCCAGCACTTGGGAGGCTGAGGCAGGAGGATCATTGCAAATTCGAGACCAGCCTGGGCTACAAAGTGAGCTCAAGACCAGCCTGAACTGCATAATGAGACTCTGTCTCAAAAAGACAAAAAAATAAAAAAAGTTATACTTTAAAATCTCTAATCAGAAGTATTTTTTGAATTTATGTAAAGCTAAACTTTTGCTGAGTTCAATGTAAGAAAAAGAGAAACATTAAGAAAGGAACGCCATTCTTTTATTAGACCCATTTTAATTTCTCCAGCTGAAAACATCAAAAAAACAAAGAAATGAATCTTCTATTTCAATACTCAACACAATCCTTCAAAATTCTACTCCAACTCAATGTAAACAAAATCTAACATACTTACTCTTGATGTGTTGAGCAAAATTTGGCAAGCTGTTCAAAATCTTCACCATTAAATCCTTTTTCTGAATTCCTTAGAGGTATAACTGTATGTGGTTGCACAGTTTTCCATTTTGCTTCTAAATTTAAAATATTTGTTAGTCACTGGCCTTTACAAAGCATATTTAGAAAGGAAAACACAGTTAACTGGTAGCACTGATAAAAATTAATATGCAAAGTTATCTTCTTGAACAACCCAAAAGTTAACACAGAAATAGCTAAGTGATTACTCTGCAGTATAAGTAAATATCATCCCAGAGACTAAATTATCCAATAGGGCAGGCAGTGTGAACAGGAGAAATGCAAACAGATGCAAGCATTTATTTCTTGGCACTGATAGGAAGAGCAAAATACAAAGAGAAAAGAATTTTCTCACAGCTAAAGAGATGTGTGATAAAAATGCTACATTCTAAAAAAAAAAAAAAAGGCTACATTCTTTGCAACTCCTCCACCCCCAACCCTGTAATGCTGGGAATCAAACCCAAAGGCTTTCTGCAAGATAGGTAAGTAAACTAGTAAGCGATCTACTTTAACTACACACTCAGTTGCATACTTTGCCATGTTACTTGACAGTGGAAATGTCTATTTTTTAACAAAACCAGGTCAAATATTTTAAATTTCTAGGTGGCAAGTTGTTAGATTGCTGATAGTTCCATATTCTATGTTAGTCTGTACTCACCCCACTGTTCTTGAATGGCAGAAAGATTTGCCAGCAACTGCTCATGATACAATCGTTCAAGTTGAATAAATTTCATTGCTTTCTCATCTGAATAGACAAGTTGAGGAAAACAGAAATCCAGACTACCGACATTAAACCCATGTTTGAAAAGTAATGTCATACAGAAGTTGAGAAACATTCATCTGATCAAAAAATGAGGTGATGAGCTGTTTTTAAACTTAAATATATGTACAGTTAGGTTTCTTGGTTTTGAAGTAGACTTTAGCATGTTCTACAGAAGGTACTTGGGTTCTATACCATCAGCAAAAAGAAATTAAGAGGTTTTAATGCTCACAGAATGCCTGTTTGCTAGTGTATTTCCAGCAAAGTCAACCAAAACCTATACAATTGGAAATAGGACCACAAGGAATCTTGGAGTCTATGACTTTCTGCTGAGCAACTCTGATTATTTAGCCCTGTGTCTGTCTCAGGTTTCAACACACCTTGATCCTTGTTTCTCACTGACTGCTTTTTTCCCACAAAACCAAAGGATCACCTGCCTAAACAATGACAAAGCAAAAATTACACAGATCTTTTGAAAAAAGTTAATTAACTTGCCACAGAATTATGTGACTCCACTTTATTGTGGATTTTCCTACGAACTTCTGTCTTCCCATCTGTATCACACATATGTGCACCTTAGGAGCTCAAGATACACCGTCCCACTGACTACCTCTCTCTGGGCAATGTTCTAAATATTGACCCAGAAAAAAAGGGCAGAAAAACTCAGTTTAACTTTCTGTTCTTCCCACAGACACTCAGAGGTCAGCTCTCCCTCTCATCTGTGGTCTTAAAGACATCCCCAGGATCATAAAATAGAACCAGGAAAGAGAGAAACAATTCTTTTCTCCTCTGCCTGTGATTTAAAAATACCAGTGTCTCTCAGACTTTATAGAGCATAAAAATTATCTGAAAAACTTGTGAAGCTATACATTCATAGGTCTGACCCTTCCTCTCCAAGTTCTGACACTGAGGCCTATGAACTTCATTTCTAAGATTCTGCTACAATTGGTCTATGCTGCACTCTATTAGATACTAATTATTTTGTTAAGAAAAACAGTTCCTCCTTCATTTTCATCAATAATTAGATTCCCAATGCTTAGGAACAAACTGCCATTGTCTGAAGTTGTATCTCAGATCCCTTGACAGGGTTCAGTATGGCAAGTGCTTATCTTCCATGTGATCTGAAGTGTGGTGAAAGTCAGCAAGACTAGAAAAAGTGTATTACATTAATGGGGAAAAACGGATGCTTAGAACACATTTCATCTAGAGAGTAGAGTGGTACCTTAGTACTTGTCAATAATTGGTTCTAGGTTGCTCAACAAGTACCCAAACCATGACTATCAAAGAAATTGTTTTGGCTAGAAAGGGTAGTGAGTCACAAGGTAATCAACAATGACAAGTTCTAGCTTGGTGTCAATCACCAGGACACAATTTGCAAGCTAAAATGGATCACATACTAAATTCTATGGGTTTCAAAGTAGTCAGGTATAACAGTATATACTGGGCCATCCCCCTAAAACAAAGCAATTTTTAAAAAGGAAAATTGAAAAAAGTGAGAAAAAAAATTCCCTACATAAAAGTTAGTATGTTGCCTCACTTGAAAACATTTATTGTATTATCACTAATGAAGACTTAATCTTTCCTTGCAGCTGTAGTCACATGACACAAAATGACACATGGTCAATGATGAAACATGTAGGACACTGAGTCCATAGGGTCACATCACATAAAGATGCAGCAGCTATCTTAGCGTGAGATTTGTACAACGATGAAATCACCTAACAATGTATGTATTCCTCACAATATATCCTTATTCTTAAGTAATACTTATATGTACCTATAAGATAGTCATAGAATTTACTGTGTAGTATATGTGACATATTCTGGACTTGTGGGTCCACTTAATTTAAGAGAAAGATAATCTTATAGATTCATGTATTTTATTTTTCAGCAACATTTGCTCCCTTCCACTCTGAACACAAATATTTAATTTTGGTAAAATTAGAGCATATTTATGGAAGGTCAAATTTGGGTGGTTCCAGAAAAACTTCTGGAATAACAGATATTTCATGTACCTTGTTTTCTGATGTAGCTTTATGGGTACATACAACTATTAAAACTTGCTGAAACCACTAGGATCTGTACATTTTATTATATAGACCTCAATTTTAAACAAGAAATTATTCTCTAAGAGTTGTATGAATTTCTTCCTTTAAGTAAAAGGATACAGTCTTCTTCCTGGAAATATGACTCTGCTATCTGTTAAAAATGAACAAACAGAGGATATTAAATTACTATTTGGATAAAAACAAATTTGCAAGAAATCAAGATCTTAATTCTGTTTCTGATATGAAATGAAGAAAACTCTTATTTAACTACACTCATCAGTTTAGAAGAACTTTGTTGGCATAGGACACAATTCCAAAGTCTTCCTCATTTCAAGCAAAGCAAGCACAGGCATTCTTTGGAATTACACAACTGTACTCTTTCTATTCTAACTTCAAGTCATAGCAAATTTCTCATTCATTAGAGTTTAGAAGCAAGAACTCTAAAGAACGAGAAAAATGCTACAGAGGATTACAAAGGTATAACATGAGTAAAGAGATTGTTTTCTTTATTGTGAATCAAAAAGCAGAAGTGTGTCATGGTGTTTAAGACCTTTACATCCCCTTCATTTCATTCCTTGTTCACAAGTTATCAGTCAAATGTCTCACGTGACACTGGCTCTTTGGTTCGCTTGATATTCTGAAAAACGATCAGGCCAAGGGCTAACAGCTGAATAATGGTGTTTGGAATATGCAGAGTATTGCAGATCATAAAGAACACCAGACAGAGTCTAGAGACTCATGAACTGGTCCCAGCAAAGGCTTGTTACATGAGAGTCATTGTAAGGTACCTTTAAATTTAAAAATTCTTTGAACTGGGCAAAGTTTCTGGCCTCAACAACTGTAGTTATGGGGTTGGCATTTAACAAAAGGAGACTAGGAAAGCAACATATTTGGGAGAAAAACCAAGGTTCCATTTTGTACATCTTAATTTTTGAAATGCCCTGGATAGTAAAATGGGTGAAACATATCAAATGGGATGGAATCACATGTAAAGTTAGAGTAGAATGAGGAAAAAATTCAAAAACTGAAGCCTGAAGCACTTCAATGTTGACAAAATTAGTGAAATATGATTACTCAGCAGATGTGCCTGAGACGGCCCAGTCAGTGAAGAGATAAAAGCCAAGAATGAGTGGTCCCAAAAAGTAAATAAAAAAAATATATCAGCCATGCATGCTGTAATCATAACTATTCAGGAGGCTGAAGCAGGAAGATCACCAGTTTGAGACCACCAGCTTGGGCAACTTTGCAAGATCTTGTCTTAAAATAAAAATAGACGGACATGTGGCTCAGTGGTAGAGTGCTTGCCTAGCACATGCAAA
>RJWT010007475.1:0-27566 GCA_004365215.1 Cuniculus paca | reverse complement strand
GGAGTTCAGAAGTCAAAGGCCTTCACTGAAGACAGGGTCCCTTTGCTTACAGAGGCTCCACTGCCCTTCCTACATTTCCCTGACAAAGAGCCGTTCTTAGATAATCCCAGCCCTCTGCTGAGACCCCTCTTCTCCCAGACTTAGTCTTGAACTCTCTTTTCAAAAGAAAAACTGTTAGCTCCCCAGAATCAACTCCAAACAAGGTATATACACTAGAAATTCTACAGCAGCCTGTGTTTTGGCGTAGAGAACTCATGTGTCCTAGAAAATCTGGCTGTATGCTTAGAGAAGCATTTGAAGTCTCAACATTCAATCAAGAGTCAGATGCTCGAAGACAGGCAGAATATTTTCCGGGTTCTGGGACACCTAACTCTCTAGCTTGATAAACACTTTATATAATTGATATGCTTGTCAATTGAATCAGAAAAAAAATCAAGCTTGATATTTTACATAAAGCCAACTGAGATGTTGACTGCTCCAAACTGAAACATTTTCTAATGAGGAAAACCACCTCCTTCATGTAACAAAGGCTGTTTTCAAAAGCCTGAGTATCAGCACTGTTAAATAGGCCATCTAGGACAGCTGTTCAAGCTCAACGTGAAATAATTAGACATTCCACCCTGCTGCCATTTGATAGGAGGTGCCCAGGCCAGGTCTCCGAGGCAGGGAATCAAGGATCAGTAACAGAAGATACGAGAGGAGAAAAAACTAATAGTGTGAATGGAATGAGTAATACTAAATGGAATTAAGATTCCTCACTTGCTTTGGCAAAGATTTATGCTCATGAAAATCCCAAACCTAAATAAAGTAAGGCTTGGAATGTTGGAAAGCTTTTGGAGATGGGAACATGTGTGGGCCTGCCAAATGGGTCATTGTTTCTAAAAATGATGTGTCCCAAGGTGACAGCAAACTTGTTTTTCAGACAACTGGCACTCATTTGTGTAACCACACTGGTACTTCCTTCTTTCTTGATTTGTCTGGAATATGCTTTGTCCTGACAAGGCTGAACTCTGAGTCACATGTGTCACCAAATTGAAAACTACAACTGTTTAGGGGGGTTGTAGTTTATGAATGTCATTTGCATTGGGTACATTACTATAATATTTAGGGAAGGAAAAAGAACGAGTTCAAAGCATTTTACTTAGCAGTTAGTTCAGAAACTCCAGAACTCAGAGGATATAAAGAGCTTTCTTAGGGGCTGGGGATCTAGCTCAGCAGTCTAAGCGCCTGTCTGGCAAGTGTAAGGTCGTGAGTTCAATCCCCGGTGCCACAAAAAAAAAAATTTTTTTTTTAAAAAAAAGAGCTTTCTTTAAGGCTATGAAGACCTCTTTTTACTGAAGTTCACAAGACTAATTTATCATTTGTATATTCTAGCTATTTTTCCTCACAATTGTTCCTTAAAAGGAAGTTGGTCCGATTGGATTTGTGCTTGATAAGTGTCTGTTAGATGGTGTCTTGCTGTGGCTTACGTTGCTGGCTTCTTCAGTGATCCTTGGTAGTGGTTTGCTATATAGTTACTCATTATTTTCCACAGATTGATTATTGGAAAATGTACATGTTGCTGTTCCCTAAGTTCTTGTAGTTCCTTCACTCCTTCTCTTTCCCAAGCCATCTGTCTTCCTTGGTCAAAGTCTTTGCCATTCACACAAATCTAGAAGACATCCTCTCTATCCTGTCTACTTTACCCCACATGGAATCAATCACTAAATCTTGACAGCTCTGCTTCAGGGATATCATCAAGATCTGATTACTTCTTGTTCTTTCTTATCATTTCTCCATGAGGTGATTGAAACAACTTTTTTATTGGCTTTCTTATCACCATTCTGGTCTCTACCTTGCTCCATACCCCACAAAGAGCCACCCCAGGCAACATCAGCAGTTACTTTTCAGTTAAGAGACTTCAAGTTTTTCTCAATTTCCTGCAGGATAGATCCAAATCACTAGTATGGCCCCATGCCCTGATCTTACCATACCCCAGTTTATCTCTCTAGTTTAAACTGCCATTTCCTCTAATCACCACTCTGCGTCTAGCTACTGACCACACATTTCACCAAGGCTTCAATCAGTGTCCCTTAAGAAAACCCTACCATAGTATATGAATTTTGCAGTAATAAAATTCTGTGTAAAATTAATGTAGGGAGCTACAGTGTCAACCAAATGAGATGATAATCAAACAAAGCCAAGATAGGAATACTGTCTGGTAACATTCATCCATCCACCCATCCACCCATTCATCCATCCAATAAATATCTCTTAAGCTCCATTTAGTGCCAGGTGCTGTGCTAGAGACCTCAGCTCTAAGATTGGTGGAAAGTGCTGAATAGCCTTTGTAGGCATAGCTGGAAACTCAGACTCCACCAGCAATATTTTCCAGAAAAGTGAGCAATAGATTGTATATGCAAATTTGTTATATGTATACACATACATATATATACAAGAGTGATACCCAAAATGTTTTAATCACCAGTAGGGGAATAGGCATTGACTAATCAGATCAATTTGTGTTTTCCTGAAATTGTTACTCATAGTAGGGAAAAGTAGCAGTGGATTTAAATGGAAAAGTTAGGAAAAGGAACATGAGATAATTTTCCAGCAAAGACAGCCTACAGTGCAGCTCTGGAGAGAGATTTTAAGTCTCTGAACTTTATTTCTTCCTAGCCTGAGAGGAGAAAAAAATTAGAAATGAATTAGAGACCCAAAAATGTCTTTTTTTTAATTGTTTGAACTGCTGCATATTATTGGGCCGCATTTTCTGAGGACTACCAATTTCCACACACTACGTCGCATTGCTTCAAAAACAGTGGCTTTTTGTGAAAAGCAGGGCAGTGGTCAACCGAATGAGATGGAAACCAAACCTTTACTGGAAGGGCTGATAATGATCAGTCAGTTGCATGCTATTTTACAGCTGATACCTCTTCCAACAACAAAAAATGAAGGGGGGGGGTGATATTAATTGCAAAAGTTTCACAGATGTCTGCAGCAGTTGACCAGAGCTCCTGGGTTATTGCTTGTGAGACTATTAATGGGTTTGGCTAACCATGACAGTCATTACTTTTCCCCCTCCTGTGAGCTACTTTCTGTGTAATTTATGCATAGGTTTTGCCAAGATTTGACAACTTTCAGGATATTAACATAAAATTACACTGCAGAGCTGAACAATGGGTGGCTTGAAAATTAGCCGTGGTGAAAACCAATCAAACAGAATTGGCTTTTCCTTTGCATTGCTCCTAAGTTTATTATCATTGTCTTTCTTCTCCATGAACAAGGGTCCATACTGATGGTTCTGCACAGATTAGAGGGAGGAGGAAAGACTGAGAGGTGGGGTGACCTTGAGGAGGGGTTCTGTGACCTGGGCAAGCTTAGCCCAGACAGAATGTCCCACAATGGCTTTAAGGAACTGTGCTGTAGCCTTGCTCGCACCTGACCAAGGCACACCCACATTCGAAGCTCATCTGAGAGAACTCTCCCTCTGCCATCTCTCAGCTCCACACAGCTTGCTCACTGAATGCCATTACAGAATGCGATGTTCGTGTTAATAAGCCAGGACATCTGGTAACCAGCTTTTTTCTGATTCATTAACTGACTGTGCTTCTGTGGCCAGTGGGGAGGAGAGGAGAAACTGGAAGGTTTTGCTTTTAGCAAATGGGTGGTTGATGTATGTGTCATTTCTGTGGTCCTGCCTCCACTTTTCACTTTACTCCAAGGTTGGTATTTAAATATAAGCAAACTTTCGTAGGCAGTGTCTTGTCCTACATAGAAAAGAAACAGTATTGTGGTGGTTCTGTAGAGTCAGAGAATGCAAGAAAGAGGAAAGGCATCTGAGAAGTCTGAATGCCTAAATCCTGTTGAAATCAAAGAGTGAAGGAAGCAAAGATCACTGCGGTAAAGATGAGGCAAAGCTTAAATTCAGCTTTTTCTAATTCAACACAGTGCTTGAACTAATTTTTTTCCCTTTTCTTTTCATTCATTTTTACCATTTTTTTTTTGGTCAACAAATAGTGGACTGCTTCATTTTTCTTTTCTACCTCTTGTTTATATGCCTTTAGAACATTCGAGCAGGCTACTGTACTGAATCAACCCGCCTGCCTCCTCCCCTAATAAGTGATTAGGGACTTATTCGAGCATTTCTAAGAGGTACTTAGGGATGGTTAATTTAAACTTTTGAAGAATGGACAGTTTCCATCCAGGTTATGAGCAGCCCTAGGGAATATAATTAGCTAGCATACAATAAGAGCAAATGAAACATAGAGCAAGGTTATGAAAACCTCCCCATCCATGATCCGGATATTTAAAAATATTTTTAAATATTATTAGTCCATATAAATACTTTTAAAAATAAAGTCTTTTTATGGAAGTAAATTAGCTCCAATGCTCGGGAGAGTGATTCAGTAAAAGAAGTCTGACTTGATGGTACATGTTGAGGGATGAAATGGACAATGAAGTTTCCATATGTTGTTTTTATGCAGTAATTAGAAACTGTCACACACCGTTTCATTTTTTCATTTCCTTGGGCTGATTTGCACATTGGAGCCTCCTTTGGAGCAGAATGGAGAGCGTCAAACTGGCACCCAGTGGCAAGGAGGAGCAGAGGCTTCTGGGTACCATCTCCACCTCAGGGACAAGAAGGGAGCCAGAGGCAAGCCCTGTCCAGGCGCGTGGTACAGTGAGGCCGCCAGCAGCACAGCTGCCTCAGACGCTTCTGACACAGGTGCTGCGTCCTGCCTGGGCCCTCCAGCTGGTCTTCACCTTACAGAGCACTTCGGCTGTCTGAACCTGAGCTCCCTTTGGAAGCATTTTCCTTCCATCCTAATTACCTTTACTATTTGCTTGACCAGGTTTGAAGTGAGGTACCCTTACATCCCTCTAGCCAGGCGCAAAGTGGTTCCCAGGGGGCTTTAGAGATCTAAATAAATAACTCTTCATATCTAAATTCTCATAAGATTTTTTTCTAGACATTTCCAACATTTCTAGAAAAGAAAAGGAAACAAAAGAAAAAGAAAAAGAAAAGGCCAACCAGTTTCTACTGAATAGGGATTGTGACTGGGGGTGAAAACCCCAGAAGCCTTTGAAATGTCTATGGTGTTCTAACAATCTGCAGTCATTTTACTGCTAAAGTATTGCTAGTAAACTGACAAATCCTAGGAAGCTGGAGGCCGAACGAAACTTCGCTTGTCTAAATAGATTAGCTATCTGGATGCCCATTCAACTGACTACTTAAATAATCCGGAACCATAGAAGAACCGAGTGATGTAGGCATGATTTGACATGCAACAAAGGAAAGAATTTTCAAAATTGCATTTTGGTCAGAAAAATTCTGTAAGAAATTTAGAATATCACTTTAATTCAATTCTTGGAATAGTACATTAAATTAAAAATAGAGATAAAATGAAAAGTAAAAAGAAACTAACAATCTCATCTACAGTGCCACCCTTATTAGTTTGATATTTGTCCTTTGATGCTATTAGCATGAGTGCAGTTTTCCATGTAAAAATTTTTCATAAAACATAACTAATAATAAATCTACCATCTTATAATTTTCTAGCGTACAAGGCATCAACTGAACATTTTTTTCCCTGACAAATATTTCTACTATATCCTTCTAATGGTGTAAAGTGTTCCATATTTTATTTAGGTAGTTTGCTTTCATAAAGACATCTAGATCATTTTAATTTTTTTTCTTATACAAATCAACGTGATGATCATCACTGAATATATCTACCTTTGGGATATCATAATTTCCTCCGGATGTATTTTCAGAAGTGAAAGTGCTTAGTGAAAGGCTATGCCCATTTTTAAGGCTTTTGATACATATTGCCAATTGCCTTCCAGAAAGCAGTATTAATTTAGAATCCCACCAGCAGAGCACGAGGCACTTGCTCCCTCTATTCCCTGCCAACACACAGCCTCACGGTTCTTTTTCATCTCTGCTAATCTGAGGAGTGAAAAATGGTGTCTCTTTGTTGTTGTAATTAGTTCCTCCTTGAAACCAACATTTGTGAAGATAGCATGGCAGCCCTTGCTCCTTTACATGATTGCGTATGTCAGTAGTTATACCCAGACTTCGTTATTACTTGTGTTTTGTAGCCTGTCATCATTTTACAGCGATAAAACTAATCTGCTTGGACCACAAAGCCATTTGATCTGCTAGGAAAATACAGATGTAGGTAAATGAAGCGTGGAGGCTATCTTATTCCTTGTATCTGGGAAAACAAAAAAGACAATGAGATGTTACACGGTGCTTTGGCTGATGCTGAGGGAGCAGGAGTGAGATGCTGGAAGATAGCATTATTGGTCAGCCAGTGGAAGGCATCCACTGGTGACAGCGCAACTGCTGGAGGTGACTGTGTTGGTATCTGTAACATGTTGATGCGCGAAGTGAAAAAATGAATCCTATTCCTCAGGAGAGTCCTGCATATGTCAAGTATATTGTCTCATTAAGCCAATCCATTTATCAACCCACTGAATGCCAATTAAATTGCACAGGATGGTGCAGGTATATGGTGGGCTGTTGGTGCCAAACTTTATTACAGCTGAGCTTTTCTGGCTCAGTATGTTGCACCCAGCAAAATGGCAGGCATATCAAAGCCAAATTAAATGTTCTTGAAATAATGCCTTTAAAGAGGACGAAATGCCACAGCCTGGCAGAAAAGAACGTGAAACGTAATGTCAGTTCTTAGTGTACTTTTAATTCCAATGAAGATGTCAAGGCTCAGATCCAGCCAGTGCCAAATGTCTTCACAGCGTGCAAATTAGATCAGTGTAATTTCATCAGGAGAATGATCAGACCCTGCTGCAGTTATGGCTGAATTCACTGCTTCTGCCGAGGGCTGGGCTGAGGACCCGGGGCCCAGCTGAGCTCATGCCGTGCTCTTCCGAGAGAGAAAGACCTAGACTGAACATCTCTCTCTGGACGCTACCGTTGAGAGTCAGTCTCCCCTCTCAGAGACGTTGCTAAGTGAGCATCTAACTTAGATTACAATACATTTGTTTCCACGTATGTTTGGAAATATATATAATCTGCTACATTGATTCAATGCTAAATATTCTCAAGAGCCAATGAAGAGAAAAAAAATTGCAAACAAAAATGACAAATACTGAAAATCTCTAACTACAAAACAGAAGTCCAATAAGAATGAGCTAATTTTCAGTGTTTAGTATATGAGAAAAGAACACAGAAAGGATCTTTGCAAGAAAGTTATCTGTGATCTAAATGAAAGCTAACATGTAGAACAAGTGAAGTAAACCAATGCTATGACGAGAAAAACCACTTATGAAATTGTTGACCATTTTGAAATTCTTTCTTAATGCAGCACTACTAAAAGTATTCCAGAGATGATATTCTAGTTTAAAAACTGATTTTTCATGTTATTTTCTACTGAAACAATAGCATCTGGATTCCCCTTTGCTGGATTCTCAGTAAAGATGAAGCAGAAATCCCATCATTTTCATGACATTCCTATGAACAGCTTGAGAATTCCCAATGTTTCATGTTTGAAGAAGCTGCAACTGTTGTTCAATTTTTTCTAATTTTTACATTCTACTGAGTCCATAATAAAGTGCTGCTTTAATTCCTATTTGCATAATATTTTATATGATCCTTATAAAATATACTTAAAGTGGTAACAAATATAGAAAAATCACCCCAATCCATCATCCAGACATAACAATTGGTAGTTTCATTATTGTTTTCTAGTCTGATTTTTTAAATTGGGGTCTTATTTTCTATAAAGTTTTGTCTCTTTCTGTATTTTCTGTGCCATTAAATAATCTTAAAAGTAATTTAATGCTATAGAATATTGTGTGTAACATTCTTTATTATTAGGAATTTATTTCAATATTTGCCTCTTTAATTACCTTTACAATGACATAATAAGCAAAAAAAAAATCTTAGTTGATAATTGATTCATTTCTCTGGATAGGTTCCTAAGAGGTAGAATTGTTGAGCTTGAAAGTATGATTTTTTTCAAGATTCTTATTACCCCTGTATTACCTGCTATCAAGCTACTACTTATAACCCCAAAAACTATAATACTTTTACTAACTCAGATCCATAAATCACATTAGTTTTACATTGCAACGGCGCTCTAATTCCACATTTCAAGTCTTAATTTCATAGAAATGGGATAAAACACTCTGAAACTGTGAAATCTGGGAGGAAGACAGCGGCTCCCTCCCTTCTGTTGTCACTTGCGCCCAAAGCCTGGGCTGTGCACTCTCTAGTACTGGGAAATGATTCCACCAATTGACAGAGTTAATTTAGGAGATGCTTAAGGTCAATGAGAAGTTATTATTCCAAGCTTGGCAACCACTTCGACATTATCTATATATTTAATCCATATAGACAACCAATAGTTTACTAAAAGCTAGTATTACTTTGAATTGCTTTCCATTCCTGTTTATCTCTTCAGAATCATTTAGACCCTCTACTGTGCAACTTCCTTTCATTTCCTATTTTAGCAGTAGACACAGGACCCAAGGCTATCTCCTGGGCTGGCCAAGACCCCAGATGCCAAGCCTTGGAACACTAGCAGCGACATCTGGCCTTTTGGTGAGCCCCAAGGCAGTTGTGTACTGGGCTCAGCACTGCCTCTGGGGCTGTCACATGGTCAAACTGTCTGCTGATGGCCGGGCTGCCGTGCTCTCCAAAGGAACATTCATCTTTCTGCTCACTTTGACTATGGAGCACACAGAATTGGGGCTATTGTGTGTGAAAATAATGTTTTCCTATTCAAAATAATTTGTTTTAAAACTCTTAATCATTTACTTTATTTGGTTAAGTTGCATTCCAGTTTACTTTATAGTTATTTATAATATTTTTCTTTTTGGAAAGACACTGATTAGTTTAATTCAGGATGCATTTTGTACAATGGCACCAAATTCATGAAAGGTGGCAAAAAGTTGCATTCAAAAGTGGCGTAAACGATGAGTATGGTGGTGCATACTTGTCATCCTGGCACTGGGAGGCTGAGGCAGGGCAAATTCGAGCCCAGCCTGAGCAATTTAGCAATTTAGAAACCTGGTCTTACAAAAAAAAAAAAGAAGAAGAAGAGAGACAGGGAATGTAGTTCACTACAAACGAAGACAAACGAAGGCCACAAGTTCAATCCCCAGTGTCTTAGTCACTTTTTTCTCATTGCTGAGATAAAATACTCAACATCCAAAGTTAAAGGAGGAAAGGCTTATTTGGCTCACAGTTTGTAGAGGTTTCAGTCCATAGTGGCTCCAAGACAGGGTGGCTCGGCAGAGAGGCATGGTACAGAAGAAACAGTCCATGGCAAGCAGGACGGCAAGAGCACAATAGCCCTTTTTCTATCACTTATATTTTATGCAGGCTACTTGCCCTAGGTCTGTGTGGCACTCACACCCATAATCCTAGCCACACCTATGCCAAACCAATGAGTGGACTGGCTTAGTAATCACACACCCTTGATCCCAGCCCTACACATTCTAGATTCAGCCACCACTGAAAAGCCCCCTCTATGACTGCATGAGCCTTTAGGGAAACATCTAGATCAATAATACCAGACACAAACACACACACACACACACACACACACTCACACACACACAGAGTGGTTTAAAGAACTGATAATAATTGACAGAAAAGTATTAGTACTTCCCAGACACCCAAAAATATTCATTTTGTCAAATATTTTACAAGCATACACAATGCTCTGAACCAATATGATACTGGTTTCCTAAGTGAATAAATTGCTGAAGATCTGTTTTAATGTCTTTTTCAATCTAGAGATTAAAATCATATTCAAATAATACCAGTGATTTCTTTAGAGTTATTATCAATTTAGCATAAAAAGTAATCCCAAATGTTTCCCTTTTTGTGTATGCAAGATTAATCAGACACAAGATAAAATGCAATTAAATTAACATATTGCCTCCAACAATTTTCTATTTTTCAAGGGAAAAGGAAAAATGCATTTATGAATATTTTGTGTTAAATGTGGAAAATAAGATTTAATAGTATGTCACAGCACGTGGATTTCTTCAGATACATCGAAGCATGTTTATAAATTGTTGACTTATTATCATGATGTTACCACTGGTAATGAAATATTCAAATGTTCACATTTTCTTAAAAGTGAATTCTTGGGTAAAGTTTGAAAGCAGAATTTTATTCCCATTTATTTTGATTGCTCACTTACCATTATGAGTGAAGAAAACATCATTTTAATAATCTATCAAAGTACTGAATAAATGGCATAAACTCCAATTATGTACATAGCAATGTCTTATTTCCACAGTGACATTAGTGAAACTTCCTATTAAGTAGCAACTAAATGGATACCTACTCACTTTTCAAAATAGGTTAAAAAAATTCCTCCAGGAGGGCCACTTAGTAAAACATGGGCACCCACATGCCAAAGATTAAGAATCAGCCTAAGAGAGTACGCTATTTCCTGAGTAAATCCAATGCGATCGGAATCATAGTCTGAGTATTAAAACTGTAATAAAGACTGAAATATTCAGATTTTGGCATTCCTCTTTTATTAATAAGGGGATAATTTCTTTCTTTTTTCTTAATATGGAATGCTTCACAAATTCGTGTATCATCCTTGTGCAGGGGCCATGCTAATCTTCTCTGTGTCATTCCAATTTTAGTGTATGTGCTGCTAGAGTGAACACAATAATTTTTTTACATGAGGGAATTTGAGTTTAAAAAAATTACTCAGAATGATAAGGGTTAATATGCCCTGTTTGGTAAAGTTACCAACTGTATGTTATTAGTGTATGAATCAGAAAATTAATAGAAAGGTGTTTTGATTTGCATGTGGTACCAAGCTCAGACTCACCAATAATACAGAAACTCTGAACCACATTTAACTTTCTTCTCAAATCTACACTTTCATGCAATTCTATGAGTCACTCTGATCTATATGTAGAAGAGACAAACTGGGAACAATTCTTTATCCCGTCATCCTTGTAAGGCGGTAAAAGTATCTTTGAATAGGAAATCAGCACCTCAAATGTAGGCAGAATTACAGGGCTCTGCTCTGGCCCTGTCATGATAATTCCTCAGGCCTAGGGTTTCCTCCTTGCTCCAAGGGGTGATGGCACGAGCACGGCAGTTCCCAGCCAGTCCCAGGAAGCCGCAGCTTCCCGGTATGGAGGGAAAGTGGTGCAGGGAGGTAGAATCATGCACCAGATGGGGCCTAACTGAAAAGGGTGACACCTGAAGAAATAGCGAGCAATGAGGTTGCAAAGTTAAAATAGACAAGACTATTCTGAAATTCTACCAGTGGCACTGGAATTAAGACGCAATGAGAGCTTTTGTAGAGAGAAGTGACCTTCATTCACCTACAGCAAGTTAAACCAAAGAAACATTCCTCAGATTGCTAAAAGCCATTGCTTAATTCCCAGTTTTGAAAAAGTTAATTCTGTCTTTTGCCAGGTTTGTCATTGCTTTCAAGAAGAGAATTTTCAGAGGTCATTATTCTGCTATTTTTGCTACTGTCACCAGATGAACACTTGCAAAGAGAAAAAAGAGGTAAGGAATAAAGGACATCTTTACAAGTCACTGAGGTAATGTTAATTTTTATTCCACCCTTTTTAATGATGACATTCAGACTGATTTTATCTTCTAGCTTTAAATTCTTTCTCCTACTCAAATCTACTGTTGGTTGAGCTTTAGTAATATTTTCATTTCAGTTATTGTACTTTTCAACTTCAGAATGTTTATTTTGATTCTTTAAAAATAATTTCACTTTATTGTCATTTTATATTTGATAAAAAGAAGTAGAAAATATGAATATATCTGTAGTATAAAATATGAGTAACAAGTGAAGGGATTAAATTAGTAATCAAAAACACCCCATGAAGAAAACTGTAAATCTCCAACATGTTCTTATTTTATATTTTCATAAAAGCTATGTTATTCCATTTTAAATGTTAGTTTTAAGTTAAGCACTAAACTAAGTTGTCTAGTTTCCAGAAATTTTCTGAGAACTGTGTCATAATTTTTCTCAATTCCAAAACATCTTTCAGGAAAAAAAAATGTATATTGAAAAAAATACTAGAGGCTTGTGTGTTTCAAAACAACTTATTTCTCCAGGCTGAGTGCATTAAGTGTGGGTGATAAGCAGAGAACCTCCTTCAAAGTAATGTAAATCCAATGTCCTATTTTCACCTGTAGGCAGGTTTTTCATTAGATATTATTTATGAATTGGAATAAAGAATTTCAATTTAATTGAAGAAATAGCAAATTTGATTAATGGAATCCATGCAAAAATCTTGACTTACTCATTTGCCTTAATTGAATGTCATATCATGACTCACAGATACTAGAAATTTGTTTTTTTAAAACATGAACATTCAAATCTTTTGTTCATCCTTTCTTAAGAAGAGGTTTAAATTGTTACCCATAAGGGGGTCCAATTAAATTTTACTGTATCATCCAATGATTTCCGACCCAATAAATGTTACCAAAAAATGCTTTTGAATGAAATTTACTCACTAATAAAGAAAAAGGCTGTAGTGATAATAAAAATTGCAGCCTGAATTTTGAGTATATTCATGTATACCTATGATGGTTGCCTGGAAAACAGTATTATAAAATGAATCAATATGTAACAGAAAGGAAAAGATTCAAAAGTCACATATAAAAACTGACAGATGATAAACATATTATGTGTGTTCCAAGAAAAGGAAAAGAAAGGAAAGAGAGGATGTCATCAGATTTATTGAAGCTCTCACCCAAGTTTCTGAGTAACTCAGGAGCCAGGCAGACTTAAATTCAAGATGTTCTAGCCTTTGGTTTATTATTTTTGGTAGAATAACTACAGAATTATTCTTGATCTTCTGTTCATTTTAAAATTCTTCTGTCTTGTGAATTACCTGGATTTAAAATTTTTTATTTTCTATCTTACTCCTCTAAAATACCAATCTATAATAATCTACTACTGTCTTACTTTGACTGTTTTCAATTTGCTGTTTTATTTTCCTTGGTTTCATGCAAGCATTAAAATCTAAATTAAATGAACACTTTTAAATTAAAATGAAAAATTCTCCATGCAAAATAATTGCTACCTTTATGAAAATATAAATAAGTCAATGAACAGGTCTTTTACATTCTTTTGATCACTTATTGGGAAATCGATCTTTGTTTTCAGCTTTAATTCACACAGGAAGCAAAAGATTATATGTATATAACATTTTTCAATATGCTTAATTACTGCAGTTGGAGCTTCTTGTATTTCCCTAATAAATTACTTGTCTATTTTGAAGAAATGGCTCTCTCAAAGGACAATCATTTATTACACCTGAGCCTTCTTGGTCCCAATTGTACCACATGCTGCTTAATAATTTGTAATGATTTAGGAAGATTGCCATAACCACTCAATTATTTAAACAATGACTCTGGATGCAATCTATATAGCATGAGGCATAGCGTTGGCCCACATTTAGAACTGTACTGTTAATTAAATAGAATCCAAAAATGACTCTGTTCTGAGTATTCTACAGACAGTGGACACCTATCCTGGAGGACTGAACATGGTCATTTTCTTTGGCCCATCTGGGCAATTGTGGCATTATCCTGCAATGGAATGTAGCAGAGAAAAAAGCAGACAAGCGTTTAGGAAATCTGGTTTCTAACCCTGGCTTGCTTGCTTTTTGGTATTTGATCTTTGGGCAGTGGTATTCTCTGAGTTTTAGTTTCCTCCTCTTTGTGGAATTATAAGATCTACCTGCTAATTCCTTCAGGCTTTTTCTAGTGCAAAACACCCCTCTTTGCAGCTTTTGGTAGTTAGAAAATGTTTTGCAAGACATCACCAGGTTATAAAAAGTCTCAGTGACTTATTTTTTATGCCGCCTCCTGAAACAACATAATGAAAAATCAAACAATATAATTTAAAATTATAATTGTCAAAAATTTAATTATTTCTGGGTTGATGATATAGAATTACCAGATAATGTAGTTTAACTAATACAGCTCTTATAGCCAGAATCAAACTTTCTGTGGGAAAAAAAGACACCTGGCCGTATGTCTAGGTGATGAAATTTGAAGGACAAGCATCACGTGAGTGACTATTGAAGACAAACTTTACTGAATCCAAAATTATTCTTTGAACTGGTCTTGCATTAATAAGGAATGGAATATTCCTTTTCTTATTACATTTTTAAGCTGTTGAAAGTAAGTAGAATGTATTGAAAAATCAATGTAAATGCTATATAATCTGAACCTAGTATCTACTACAGTACAGTAGAAATTTGAAATGCATTTTGATGCTTCCTTGTCCAGTACAAAGATTGTAAGCTTTGGAACTGATATATCAATTTTTGTTCTCAAATAATCTTTTAATGATATTGGGCAACTAATTTAGAGTTTCTGAGATTTTTTTTCCCATATGTAAAAATATAGCCCAGGACTTTTTCAATGTATAATAATATGACATATTCATTTTCAGGGTAGTGTCTAGACACATTTTCATTTAAAAATATAATATTAGCATCACTGTATACCTTCTTCAAGAAGGAGGAGAACACTTGCTAGTTTTATCAGGAGCAGGAAAGGTGATGTAAGAAGAATGAAGAACAGGGCCACCATTTTGCCATTTTTCAAACTTTGACACCTGTATCCCACTTCTTTAAAAACCAAAGTGCTTGGATATCAACCTCACAACACGTGTGACACTTAAATGAAATGTCATAAGTGCTTTTTTTTAAATAGTTTTACAACCTTCAAAACAGAAATAACTTACTTGATTGAGCGATGTCCACCTTATAATTTTGATGCATATTTTTCAAGGTTTTCTGTGTCTAAAAAACAAAATTGTCAAAAGAATGAGACTCTGCATCTAAAATTTTTAAAATTGGACATTTTACCCAGTTATATAAACTGGAACACTCACCATGCTGTCTGTGGCTTGACCATACATTTGTAATAATTAAATAATATTCCATTGTATAGATGTATCACAGTGTAAGCAGTTCCCAGTATTTGATATTATCTTGTTTATAACTGGAAGTTATAGCAGGTTTTCCCAGACATAAATATTCTGCATTTGCCTGATTGATTCCTCTAGATAAATTAGTGAGTAAATACCCCTGTATTACGGCTTTTGATATATGTTGCTGAAAGTCATAGTATTAGTTATCTATTGCTCCATAAAAAGTCACCTGAAATCTCGATGGCTTGAAATAACAATAATCATTTTTTTTTATCTCCTATAGATTTGTAAGTGAGTTCAGACACCACAGGGGTGGCTCACCTCTGCTCTGATATTTGAATTGTGATCAAAGACTAGGGGTCAACATGCTGAAATCATTTATAGACTTGATCACTCTTTTGTATGTGTCGTGGTTGATGGATACTATCAGCTCAGAGCCTAGCTTCTGCACAAGAGAGTCATTAGGCTGCAAACGCATGGTGGGGGAAAGAGGGAGAAAGAGAAAAGAGAGAGAAAGGAAGGGAGAGAGGGAGGACAGGAAGAAAATGGGTAGAGATGGAGAAAGACAAAGGGAGGGGTAAAACTTTATTGCACATTATGGCCTAGCCTTTAAGTCACACCACATCTTCTCTGCCATATTTTATTAGTGGAAGCAATTACAAAGGTCACTCAGGTTCAAGAGGAGGGAACATAAATTCCCCTCTCAATGGAGGAGAGCTGATGTCACATGGTAAGAAATATATGTGACTTGGATTGTATGTTACTGCTGCCTTGTTTGGAAAACACTGCTCACCTTAGCCAGCTCCCATCTTCTGACATGGATCACCAAAGCGATCTCCATCAGTAGTGTAAGATTGAAGTTATATATTTTCATATCTAATGATAAAAAAGTGTTTTGCTATTGTTTTAGTTCATTTTATAATTTAACAACCAAACACTGCTCTATATTTTTTTTGCCATTTCTGTTTTTCATAATTTTTTGAACTTGTCTTCCATCTGTGAATATTTATTTATTGGTCATTTATAAAACATTCTCACATATTAAGAAAATTATGCTTTTTCAGTTTTGCTCTAAATGTTTTCTCTGTGGGTCTTTTTTCTTACTGTTTTATTGTATTACTCTTTCTAAACTTCTTAATACCATTTATACGCTATGCTAATAAATACCTTCTTCATCCCAGAATTATAAACCTTCTCTTATTTGTATGATAATTTATTAATAAACTATGTCAAAATAAATTCCCTGTAAATTAAAGGTAAAACCTAACATTTTCTCAAGTCTTTATCATTTCAGCTTGTTGTGGTTATATCTGGATGTCCCCCCAAAGCCTCATGCAGGTATAGGAGGCCAGTTTTTTGGAGGCAGCTGAATCTAGTGTGTGACTGATTGATGGTGTAATGCTAGGATAAAGGGTGTGAGTGCTACACCCGTGCTAGGGTGCATACAGTATAAGGAATAGAGAGAGGCTTGGCTCTTTCTTGTTGCTTTTGCTGTCTTCTGCCTCCACGAACTGTTGCTTCTTTGCCATGTGCACCACCCTGCCTTGGAACCAGCCGATTATGGACTAAAACCTCTACACACTGTGAGCTAAATAAACCTTTCTCCTTTTAACTTCCGGTGTCAGGTATTTTGTCTCAGCAACAAGAAAAGTAACTCAGACACAACTTTGTTTGTTAAAAGAGTCAAAATATCAGCAGGTTTAAAAATAACATCAGAAGAAAATGGAAAAGCGATTGCATGCCTCTTAAGTTCTGTCGAATGATCTACACTTGCCATATAGTCTGGAAATGACACAGTTATCACATATTCAGTCCCACACAGACTTGTGTCTCTTTCTGAGTTTTTTGTCATTGATCTCTATTGCAACTTAGTATCATATTAACTACTGTAGTTTATAAATACATTGCAATATCTAGAAAGCTTCCTGTCTGTGAAATTGTCTTCTAATTCATGAAGAGCAGTTTGCATAACTCTGCTCTCTCTCTGGTGATCTCATTCAGGCTCCTGGCTTTCTGTACCATCATAAAAACAACTCTCTTATTTATATCTGCAGGCCAGGCCTCTCCTGCTAACTTCAAACTAAATTACCAACTGGGAAGTTGAATAGGCCTCTTTGTTTCAACTGGTTAAAATGGAACCATTGAATTTGTGTTCTCTCTAAATTTTCTCTTTCCTCAATCTTCTCTAACCCTAACAATGGCTTCATATGGATGTCTTAGTTGCTTTCTCTTTGCTGGGACAAAATAGCTGATGCTCACAATTTAAATGAGAGTTTTATTCTGGCTCACAGTTTGTAGAGATTTCAGTCCTTGGTTGGTTCCAAAGCAGACGAGCATGGCAGAGGGAAATGGTGGAGGAAAATGTGTTCATGGCAGGGTGAAGGATCCAAGGGGAAAGATCTAAGGGGAAGGGAGGGAGATAGACCCTTCCAGGCCATGTCCCCATTGACCTACCTCCTCCAACCAGGCTTACCTCCCAACATCACATTTAGCTATGAATTCATCAGTGGATAAGTCATGATGACTAGTTGTTATTTGTCAGTGGATGAGTATCACATCCCCACGACCCAATCTCCTCCTAAAAGCCCCCCAGTGTGCCTAAGGCCTAAGGAACATCTAGAAATAAACCATAACAACCTGTTATTATAATGAAAGACAAATTTAATGTCATAGTATCTCATAAGGCTAGAAATAGTTGACTTCTTCTGACATGCTACTTAAAATGAGAAACGGAAAATGTGAATTTGGGAGGGCAAAACATAGTTACACCTACACTGAAGTAGGGTATCAGTGTTTAACTTTGGCTCAGCCTGTGAATAAGGGGTGCTAAAAAATAAAAAATCAAGTCAAGGAGCTTGGGTCTTCTGGAGCATTTCAAGAGTTTATTTTTGTACTTGTATGGGTGGGGGGTGTCTTCAACCTCTCTCTCAAGGCTACTGTGGTTTCCTGCTAGTTTCTGGGGCTAGAGTGTTAATAAGTTTGCCTGTGATCAAGGGCTGTACTATCACACATTTATAATTCTCACAAACAATGATCTTCTTGAAAATGTTTAACATATTTTCCTAAACATTATAAATAATTTAATTCATATGACATAATGGTTTGGAAAAGCGACGCATCCCAAAAAAAAAATAGTACTGAAGAACACACCAAATGAGGCTAAATTATAGATCTTGTAGGAAGTAAAGGCTAACATTAATAATCATACATTAAATTGAGTAAGCTCTATTTTTTTACTATTATTAGATAAACCACTTGAATATAGCAACTTAAATATAAAATCAGTGGATCAATAGGGGATGATTTTAAGAAAAATATAAAATGACACATATGGGAAAGTTATACAATTGTATAAATAATTATGTAGTGATAGATAATAAATTATTCTGTATCTGGTGTCCACATATTATTCAGCAAAAAACAGTAAAATATAACAACATTTTTTACAAATAATAATATGCAAACAAAACAGGAAGGCATCTTATGCTGGGTGCCCTCCATTTGTCTTTCCACATCTGGTCCTCGTCCTAGTCCACATGTTTCTGACCCAGCAAGCTGGCTTCTATGGATCAAATCATCAGTTCTCTCACCTCTTACTTCCAGTTGACTTTGTTCATTGAAAAAGATCAAATACATATTGAGAGACAAAGACTAACAGACAGACATAAGGGTATTTGTGTGTTTATTTCTGGGCCTGCCACCACCACTGGTAAGTTTTAGAGGTAGGGATTTTACCTACGATCAGCTGTTTGTTATCCCATGTCTCCTAGGTAGGTCTCATCTGACTGTAATGTTGCCATATGTCTTAGCTTCTTTCTTGTTGCTGAGACAAAATACCCAACAACTACAACTTAAAGAAAGAGAGGTTTATTTTGGCTCACAATTTGTAGAGGTTTCATTCCATAGTTGGCTGGTTTCAAGACAGTATGGCATGGCAGAGGGACATGGCACAGGAGAAACAGTCAATGAGATGGCAAGCAGGAGGCAGAAAGCCCTCCTTTCCTTTATATTCTATCCAGGCCACAAGCCCACTGGTTGATGCTACCCATGCCCTGGGCAGACTTTCCTTCTTTAGTAAATCCATCACTTATGCCCAAAACTATGCTAAACCAATCAGTGAACTAACACAGTATCACACACCCAAGATCCGGCCACTCTCCAATCTGCTATGAGCACATGAGACTTTGGAGGGACATCTAGATACAAGCTATACACCAAGCTTTGGCCTATATAGCCCTTGGGGTAGTAAAGGCTACTTAAAATTTCTGCCCCAGGATGCTTCACCCTTCCTTAGAGATCTTAACCTTCCCACACCATGACAAATATTCCCTTCCTAACCACCTCTCCAGTCATCTATGAGAGAGTCTTCTCACAAAAGTTTGTTTCTTCAGTTATGTGCATAAAAGGAAAACCACCTAACTTGTGAACACTACTATGATCTTCCTTACAAAGCCATTCACAATCATTCACTACTCTTAGTACTTTGTTACTACAGTAATTCAAACTTCCTTTGTAATTAGTAATAAGTCAACCACTGAGGAAATGGTAGGATGATAAAAAGAAAAATAAGACAGATTCTCCCTCAAGAATCCTAGCTTACTCAGCAGATGTTCTTAAACATTTAAAAAAGCTACCCAAGATGGTATATAACAAAATACACAAAACAGACACAACAGATAATAAATATTATTTGAAAGCAGAGAAGAGAATGATAACATGGGTCTTGCTGAGGTAGGACTGCAGTGACTTTGGAGGATATTGATATTTTCCATCATTAAGTATTTCCAACCTCTTTGTCCCACAAATAGCTTTATTTGCTTTTATTTGGGTCCTTCTTTCAATTCCTTACTGCCATTTACAGGCCACCTAAAGTAGTTGCTACACCGGAATACTAACTAGTCTCTCTTCCTTGGTGTGCCCTTTGTAGGACATACCTGGTGCCACACTGTTTTACACATTCGGAAGGTACACAGGAGAGGTTCACAGATCTCAATCACATAGAATGAATTTGCCAAGAGTGGCCAGACTCTACAGGTAGCAAATCTGTTTTTAATTGCTGGTTCATCCTCCTACTTCCCAGTCATATTATTTTCAGCAAATTAATCATTTTTTGTCTCAGTTCTCGCTTCTGTACAGTTATAATTTATCTTCTCGGGTTTATTTTGAATTTTTAATAAAATAACATATAAAGCATTTCTTACAGTCCTCGCTTCATCTTAAGTAATCATATTTGTATTCTACTACCCTTACTTTTACTAGTTCTAATAATTACATTATTATTATTATTTAATCTTTTGAGTGAAAACTGATAGACTGTTAGTACTGTACAGTGTTAATTAGGATTTAGTCTTTTCTTAGTAAATTTAAGTGACTTCTGTTAACATTAGTTTTTCAGGTCATATTTATTCAACCTCAGATTCCCTTCACATTCATCAAAAATGTTTTGAACAACCAATTTTATTCAGTTAAACATCAAAGTTACAAGTTTTAAAAATTAGAACATATTTCTAATATTCTATTAAATATTTTCCAAAGTACAATTTTAGCTATAAAATGGGAACACTAATTCATAAGTATTATACTCATACCAACGTAGTAATTTATGACAGATTTTTCACATCAATTAAGTATTTCAGGAAAATTCTTTTTATGTAGGAAGTCAAAACTTCATTAAAATAGAATTTTTCAGTGAGTCATACTTTAAAATTTTAGGTTTATGTACAAGAAGTACAAATAATTGAGCTTTTATCAATCTTAATCTTTTAAATTTGTGTTCTCTTGCATAAATGCCTCAAAAGACTTTTTGATCAATAAATAAGCATTGCAGTTTAAAAACATCAGTTGAATACTGAGGCACAATTTAATTACTGAAATTGAGAAGTCCATACTTTCCATGAAACAAAATTACACAGAACTAGCCCATGAGTGACGAATTTTAATTTTTTAAAATTTCATTTATACTCTCTCATTTATTTCTTTTTCAGAAATAGCTACTATTTTTTTTTAAATATCAACTTTAGATACATAAAACCTGTATTTATGGAACTAAATTAATATGCAATTTCTATAACCTAAGATGACATGGTCATTATGAATAAAGCCCCTAAAATTTTTGCCTTGTATCTAACCATACAAAGAGATGTAAATTGCAATTCTAGCCGGAAAAATTCTCCAACCCAAATGTGCTTCTGAAGTTTGGTTATGCAGTTACACCACTTGCCACACAGCTGCAAACTATTTAGGGATTTACTAGACACTCTTGTCTAGGAATTTTTTCTCCCTTTTTGATTTTCTGCCTCATCTCATATTGGGGACAGTTTCCTATGACTGCATTAAGTATTTTCTGAACGACTGCTGTTGCTAAATAATTCTGATGTTTTTGATGCTTCCCTCAAAAGCAGATTTCCTTAAGGCTTTGTTCAATCAGCTTAGCATATTGAGCATGTAAGTTGATATAAACAACCACAGTTATTATTTTGTCCAAAAAAAAAACGGCTTTGATGTCGGGCTGGAGCAGGGAACAAGGCATGCACTTGGCCCTTTACATGGGGAGTGGATTCTGGCGGGGAGAACCTAAATGTAACAAATAAGAAAATAATCAAGAGACAGAGACCTTGCCAGAAAGAAATGCTGTACAAATAAGGAATGTCTGTGTGTCTCCTTTCCTGGAAGGACTTTTTTGAGGAAGGCAGAGTAGAACGCTTTATATCAAGAAGCAGTAGGTCTCTCACACCCTCTTTCTCAAGTGGAAGGTGTAGAGAGAGAGAAAGGATGAGGAATGGGGTGGGGAGATAAAGCAAAGGAGCCATCACAGCGGCAACACTGAACTTAAGAGTGAGCGAGGAGGAGGACTGGAGAGCCAAGTGTCTCAGGAAGAACTCGGGCCCACAGACAGGAGTGGGTGTGAGGAGCTGTCCCCCTGGCTACACAGGCTCGAAGATGACAGAGCTGGAAAGGCCCTGGCTCATTTACCTTACAGATGGATTGGAGCCAGCCAAGGAGGCAGAGACGCTCCTAAGCTGCGTGTAGAGGGTTTGAACCAGAACGAGTAGTTAGCTCCTAGTGTAGTTCATTTACATCCATCCCGACGAAGAACCCAGTTCTCCCATCTGGTCTGCTTGTCACATGGGCACTAAAATACATGATCCCTGAGCAGCCTTCAGCAAGCGATGGTGCGAGGTGTTAGGTCTCCTCCACCGCTCCTGTGTGGAGACTATGCGGAGGGGCTAGACGGCGCTGCAGGTAACTCAGGGGCATGGCTCGCGGAGTCTCTCGCGTGGGGTCATGCAACCACACAAGCTTGGTTCCTATTCTCACCAACAACCGTAGTCTGAAAATTGTAAAAGCAGAGGTTCTGTTCTGCTAAAGAAGAGGTTTTTGCAAAGGCCCGGACTAAAGACAAAGAAAAAAATAGGGCTGGGGATGATTAGCTCCTTAGTTATTTGAAAGGAATTCTAGAGAAGATTGAAAAACACTGTGGTCTAGTCTGTAGTTAAATCCCAGGATATGTAATTTTAGCAGTCATCTGGGAGTAGCCAGTGGCCGGAGCAATTACAGAAGTGCTGACACAGGGGGGGCTGAGATTCTCAGTCTGCATATCCTGAAACTAATAAGAAACTTCCGCTGATGCTGAAAAACGACTTGGGAAATAAAAAACAAAAGGGCGGGTGAGCGTATTTGAATCAATATTGAAAATGAATTGAATTCTGCTTACCCTTTCACTACACGCTTCGCATCAGTTCTCAGCTTCCTAATCTGAGAGGTAAACAACAGCAAAGAAATCTTCCTGAGTCTTCGGAGCGAGGGCGGGAAGCTGCAGTAATGTTACCGAGGAGCTTCTTACAGCAAACTGTGTCCTCTCAGTTGAAATGACATGGACAACCGGAAGGATATTATACTAAGTGAAATAAGCCAGACACAAAAGGATGAAAATTGTATAACCTTACTCATGCGAATTCTTAAAAACGATCGATCTTATAGAAAACTATACAGTTGCACATGAGGGCAGAGCTGAGCAGATCAGTGATTAGTGGAAGCCAGGGAGGGTGTTGAGTGGGGAGCATGCGTGGGGAGAGAATGGTCAGCAGGTCTGCAGTTACAGTTAGAGGGAATAAGTGTTCTACTGCATGATCGTGTGGCTTCGGTTAACAATAAGGCATGGCATACTTTGAGATAGCCAGAAGAAAGATTTTTGAATCCTCTCACCATAAAATGATAAATGCATGAGGTGATGCATATGGTAAGTACCCTGATTTGATTGCTGCACAGTGTATCCATGTATTGAAACATCGAATTTTGCCCCATCAATACAGCCAGTGAAAAAGCATCCCCCAAAAGCCAAGTTGATGTTTAAAATAAAAAGAAAATAAATTCATTGTGAAGTCTTTAAAGGATGGGTGTTCATTAATAACTAACAATTACTCTGAATTTACAAAGCACTCAGCTAGGGACCCAGGAAAACTATAAAGTTGCACTTGAGGGTACAGCTGAGAGATGACAGCTGTTTTGAGATCCTTTTCGAAAACAGAAAGAGAACAATAGAAAGAGCAAGTCGAGTAAAATTTAGAATCTAGGCCTTTAGATCACATTTCTAGGGCCTGTCCGTTCTTGGGGTACACTGGATTTCTCCTGGCTACAGAGTTGGTGCTTTCATCAAACGTGTCTCCCTCTCATTGTCACAAGGAAGGTGATAATAAACACTTTGCTACATAGGGAGTCCTGTGTGCAACCTCAGCAAAAAGCAGAAGTGACACGTACACCTTCCTGTTAGAGCTCAGTTTAGCCCCGTTGGAAGAGAAGTTTCAGAAAAGTGGAGGAGAAAAAACCAGAAGTTTGTATAAGTAATGGTAAATGGGATTCTCTGTCATTGCTTCTGAGTCTTAGTCATGGTATTACTTTTTTATTCCTAGTGTTTTTACTACCACTTAACAAAACATCCCCAACTTTAGTGGCCTTAAACAACAATAAACATGTATCTCACAAGTTCTGTGGGTCAGAAATTTGAGCAGCTCAGCTGGATGGCTGTGGCTGAGAGAACCTTATGCGGTTGCAGTCAAAATGTCAGCTCACTCTCAGGTCAGGGCTATGAAGGGAGGACTCAGTTCCTTCCAAGCCGTGGGACCTCTCTACTGGGCTGCTTTTCTTGCCATAGTAGTTTACGCCTGCAAAACTAATGGTCAGGAGTAGCAAAGGGGACTGTCAATGCCTCATGTCCTAGTTTTGGGAGTCACACTTTTTTATTTGCACAATATCCCATTTGTGGCATGTCAGTTTTATTCCTTGTGAAGGGACTATGTAAGGGTATGAGTATGAGGAGTGGAGGACCTCCAAAGCCGTCTTGGAGTCTGGCTTCCATAGAAAACTGGTAAGCTTTCCCACTGCTGGGCTAAAATACTCAACACCCACAATTTATAGGAGGAAAGGTTTAACTAGGCTCACAGTGTCAGAGGTTTTAGTCCATGGCCAAAGGGTTCCAAGTCAGAAACATGGCAGAAGGGTAGGGCAGAGCAAAGTTGCATACTCTCTAGGGGTTGGAAAGCAGGGGGACGAACAGGAAAGGTACCCACCAAAGGTACAACCCTAGTGACCCCTGTCCCACTTGTCCCAACTCCTAACAGCACATTAAGCTGAGAACTCAATGGCCTAATCTGTTGATGAGTACAGAAGTCTCATGTTTCATTCACCTCTCCAGGAGCCTCTTAATTCAGTCAAGCTGACAATTAAGATTAAGTAGGACACACTGTCATTCATACACCAATGTTAAGTCCTTTCCCCCCTTTCCACTTATACTATTATTTATTTAATAGTTTTCTTAGTATGAACTCTTTTCAAGTTAAAAATCATCTTAAGCATTTGACTTAGTTTAGTATATTAAATTTAAAACATCTTAAGTAATAATAGCCATGAAACCATGGATTTCATACAATCATTATATTTGTATTAATATATTAATTTTCAGATACAAATAGAACCTTCAGAACAAAATACATTTTTGTCTCCCAGAAGCAGCTCATGAGCTTCCAGTGTTGTATATACTATCATTTGTGAAGCACCACTAGCCACAGGCTTGAAGCCGGTCTTGCTTGAAGGAGATCCTTGTAAACTCGGTGTAAGTCAGGGGGCATTTGTCTCGTATGACATCCTCACTGACACTGAATCCCTGGGAAGTCACAGGTAATCATACACAGGGGAAGACTACAACACTGCAACAAAGTCCATTTGCTGCACAGGTTATAACTGTCACTTGCCAGCTATCATTTGTAATTACTTAAAACTGAAACAGTTTAAAGAATTGAACCATAAGGGTAAAGCAGATTGTTCTCAGGACATAAAACTAAACTCACCTTATTATGTAGTGTTACGCTGCTGTCCACTTTCATTACCAGAGGCCATAAAGCAATTTTAACCGTTCCCCAGAATGTCACCAGCAATAAGTGCTTTTGCTTTACTCTTCTGTTGAACTGAATGTAATAGTTATATTTTAGAGCTTTTGCAGCTGCGACATCTAGAAATGCCTTCTGGTATCTGAATTCCTGAAAATATTCAGTTTGGGTAACCTTGGTGTTACTTTAAGTATGGTTGGGGAAATCATGTCATAATCATTGAATTTTATTAGCAACCAGCCCTCTTTAATCATAAAATGCAATGTTCTGAAACTTATTGCCTGTTCTGTCCTGTCCTGTGCTGGTGACTTTATCTCTTCTCTTGGCAGTTTACCCATGAACTTTCATATGCTTTCCTGAGGGTGCTGTATTTGCAGGTGTCCTTCATGGCCAAAGGTGACAATGTGGACAATGTGCGAGTGTGGCTGGCAGTAAGAGCTCTGCACTGACACACAGTTTATCACCATACCTCAGCCTCCAGCCCATGAACATTTGCAGGCTCAACATTATGTGACCTTTACCATATGCTTATCAGCTTTGCCTTTTTCAGAAACTTCATTTGAGAAGAAAGTAACCTCTTTTAATTCTGAGTTTATAACTGAATTCATATAACTATTATATTCTTAAGTAGGATATACTGAAAATATCCCAATTGTATTTTCAAGAAATTAGAGAAAGTATAGGGAGTTACAGAACAGTCCATATGTCTACAGTGTTGACAACATTCTTAAATTTCCTCTTCCTTCAGTTGTTTTCCTTTTATTAGGAAATTTAACTTCCAATGAATCTTTTGCAACCTAAAACTATAAACATCAAGCCAGAATGTTACAGTGCAATACTAGAATGTAGTAGGCAAAAAACATCAGCACTTAAATGCATTTTCATCATGAGGATATATATATATATATATATATATATATATATATTTTTTTTTTTTTTTTTTTGGTAAAGAGCTTTCAGCTACCTGACACATTGTGCATTCTGAAAATAAATGGGAACATGAACATACAAAATGTTTAGAAAATAAAAATGTGCTACTGCAATGAAAGCTGCCTGCTCTCGCTCCGGCTACTATGTGGAATTAATCCCTCTAACTCAGTGTCTGTCTGCACTAAGGGAATCATGCTAGTTTAAGTTAATGTGAACCCTTTAAGTTAAAGCTACTCAAACAGAAATGCAGCCAGTGTCAATCTGGAAGTTGCTCCTTGTCCTTAATTAGGTAAGTAGAACCTTTAGAAATAAGCTTTTAAAAATTTCTATAGCTACAGAACGGAATGGCTATGGAATTCAATAATAAAAATATGGCTTGTAGGCTTTTGTCTTACTAATCTCATTTTACACATTTTCATTTTATTGGCTAATAGAAATGAGCCACAGATTTCAAACTCAGATACCTGAAATACCATGCCCCGTGGCGCTCGCTCCTTTCCACCCTCCTGCTTGTGAGCTGTGTCCCATCCCTAATCACACTCCCCCTGTTGGCGTCCAGTGTGAGTATTTCACTTGGCACCGCAGCAGACGCTTTCCATGGCGAAGCAGCTGTGAAAGCTAATCAGCCAGGATTTTTCACTTGAATCAGTTTAAACTCGGGGGCACAAAGATGTGGCAGACATAACCAGACACGTTCTCTAGCTATTTCTTTCAAATTTGCCATCTTAGCCTTCTGCCCAGAGAGCATGTTTGGTCTGTGCCTCAAATATTAGGAAGAATACCAAAAGCCTCCTGTCATGGATCATAATAGCCTTTTCCACATTAGCCTCTGAATCCAGTGAATTTCTTAAGAATGAATTGAATGAACTTCCCCCCAGTCTGGCCATTCTCTCGAAGGGTGATACTAAAACAAGTTTCATCTTTTTGAAATGAGCAATCTGTCAGTTTTGACACATCATTTCTCCTTCCCTTCCATTCGGACATCTGGAACCCAAATGGTTTCTTTTCACTTACCAGCACCTCTCAAAAGAATTAGCCTTGTCTGTTTCTTTACCTATCTACCTATTTAACATAACTACTGCCCTAGTCTCTGATGATCTGTTTTTTGTTTTATTTTGTTTCATTTGGGAGACTGAACCCAGGGCCTTCACACTAAGCTACATCCCTAGCCCTTTATTTCATTTTTTGTTTTGAGTCAGGCTCTCGCTAAGACAATAAATGCTCAGGCTGGGTTCAAACTTGCGTTCTGCCGACCTCAGCTTCCTCGAGTGCTGGGATTACAGGCACGCACCACCATCACCTGCTGGGTCTTCTGTGTTTTGAATGATCTCATGCCCTCTCTCTTCTACTC
>RJWT010007474.1:0-27705 GCA_004365215.1 Cuniculus paca | reverse complement strand
TTCAAGAAAAAGAGTGATTACACCCACATACTCACCTTTCTTTAAAAATACAATTACAAAAACAGAAAGGGGCAGTATGGTTACCTCCACAAGAACTAGAACTTCTGATTTTTCCTTTAAAGTTTTTAAACTCCCTTACAAAAAGTAATTATACTTCTTCAGAACTTTGTTGGCAAAAGGATAGCTTGATGAGCACACTTAGGACTCAGGTGCTGTGAAAAGACAGTATCCAAACAGGAAAGTAGAACGGCCCGGTGCAGTTAATAAATGGGGACAAGGGTATGCTTGTGTGTTAAGAGATCATGAAATGCCATGGCAGGTGCCATCCTGGAACCCACGGGCATGGAACAGGTCTCCAAATTCATGGCGAAGTCTGCTGCCACCAGGCCAGGTCCATTTTGGATTTTACATTGGATTGATTCTGTTAATATGTTTGTGTCTGTTATTTCTGTTCCTAGTCTGCAACACCAAGTCTTGCTGTGCCAACTTCTGTAATTATATAAAGAAAAAGGGGGGACCACTGGGGACTGCATTGAATAAGGGTTGAGATGACCTAACCCCATAGCCCTGAGGTCTGTGTTTACTTGCTTTGGGAATGGAAAATTATATGGAAAGCGACATATTTTCTGCCTGTGTGTGGGAAAACCTGTAAGCACAGCGCTCTCAGGGCAAGACAACACCCACTGAGGACAGTGGAAAGCTCGTTCCCTATTAACTTGTGCAGGAGTCTGGCGTGGGGCAGGGATCTTTCACCTTTTAACCTTTTCCTCTTTTGACGTACACCGTTCCTTATTTTTCAAAATCTCCTTCAACCGCATCGTGCATGGCCCATGACCGCATCCCTCTGGGCTGCCTGCTGTCTAGTAAGTGAGTTGACTGTGGAGGTTGACGAGCTTGGTCACCAGAAGCAAGTCTCCTCCTGGTCCCCCATTGCATTTTGAAATTTGTGTTTTGTCTTTCTTTAGTCCTCATCATCCACCCTTCAGTTTCCCTGGAGCCTGATCAGCTCCTCCTCAACATTTTAGCTGCCTTCCATAAATTTTGATACGTTTTTTAATCACATTAAACAATGTTTTAGAAATTTTCTTTTGATTTTGTTATTGACCAATGAATTACTTAGAATTGCTTTGTTTACTTTTAATTACTTGAGAATTTTCCAGGTAACTCCTAATTTTTAATTTTGTTAAGGTAAGAAGTACAATTTGTATTATATTCTAAAATGAATCATATATCTAAATGTAGTCTATCTTTGTACATTTTCTGGTTCCAAAGAAAAGTTTTTTCTATTTTCATGATGTAGTTTTCTGAAAATGGCAAGTTATTTAATAGAGTGGTCCAAGTCTTCAATGCATTTTACTTCTTTAAATTCATTTATTAAAATAAGTCTCTGACATCTCTAAACACTGGTGGGATTTTCCCTATTTTCTCATTCATTTCTGCTAATTTTTGTATCAAGAATTGTGAAGGCTTGCCCTCCCATTATATACATGACTTTATTATTATGAAATAAATAATACACCTGGAGATACATCATATGGCGAATCTCCTTTGGTATTCATCAAGTCATTCCACCTTTATTTCTCTTGATTACGAATATTTTTGTTAGTGATTTTGTCTTTTAGCCAATTTATGTCATTTTGTTTAGTGATGTTTTGGCTGTTGTAGGCAGTTTACAAGGGAGGTTGGCTTTTATCAACTCATCTGATCAGCTCTGTCTTTTGATTGGAATGTTTATTCTTTTATCTTGAGTATGAAGGGTGATATAAATGAGTTATATCTACTATTTTCTATTTCTCCTTGCCCCATCTCTCCTTTTTTTTTTTCCCCTCCCTTTCTCATGACTACTTTTGTAGTCACTTTCCTTTGTCACTGGCCTATTACTGTACACTTTTGGTGCTGTTGTTTGTGTTTTTTTAAATACTGATTTATCTAAAGACTACAATAGATGTGTTTTAATTATTATGCCTTAGCTTTAAATAACACTCAGTGTGAAATAACTTTAAAATTGTACCATACAATTTCTCTTTCCATCTTTCATGTGTTTTTGTCATATATTTTATTTCTACACTTGTAAATGTTTTAAAAGTTTTAAAAATATTGTACTTACTTATATTTACTTCTAATGTTTGTTATCTTGATGTGATCAAAATTTCAGTCAGCCATTATTTTTCTTGTACTTGAACAATTTCCTTTTTTTCTCAGTAGTGCTTTCCCTATAATGATATATTTTTCTGAGAAAAAAGTGTTTTTCTTTCACTTTGAAAGTTAGTTTTACTAATCAATATATTCTAGACTGGCAGATTTTATTTTTTCTTTATTGAAAGGATTTCATTCCAATTCTTGAATTTGAGAATACTCTGTCGAGTAATACATGGAATATTTATAAATACAATATAGGACACTTCTATTTTTATTTTGTGGAATATTTTAAAATTTAAATCGTATTCCCCTTAGGAGTCCTTAAAATCTGTTACTCAAATCATCCGAGAATATGGCTTTCTTTCTCAGCAGACTTTATCTTGCTATTTAAAAAATTATTTATTCAAGGTAAAAGTACACTGTAAACACCTATCTGGTATTTGCCACTACCCTGACTAGAGGAGACACATTGGAACAACACAAGAAACCCTTCCACTCTTGAGTTTACAGTAAAATGGGCACACACTGATCTGAAGTTAGTGAACACACATAAAGTTGTCTGCTCCATCTGTTCCTATATTTCCAGGAATATTTAATTTTCATACTATCATATGTCATTACATACAAGTAAGTTTGCAATTGCTTGGTTCTGAGCTCTTTGACCTATTCAGCAGTTTATACTAAACTCCATCGTATAGTAACATTTTGAGGCTTTTATATAGGATATCTTGTACATCAATTTTAGTTTTAACCTTTTTACATTTTGATTTTCATAAGCAATTTATAACTGCTTTATGAGTTTTTCACTTTGCTTTGTATTCCATTTCAAAACTATGACTGGGCTCATTATCATTCATTAGTAGTGGCAAATTTCCCATCTGCAGTGTTCTCCAGGGTTTCTCTTCAGTTACTCAGGAACAGGGGGTCACGAGAAAGTTCAGTGTCTCCAGGGCTTTAGAAAAGCTGCTGGGAAAGTTTGGCTCAGATCTCAGAATTTTTGTTCTTAGTTTTACCCCTGAAGCTTATTAATTTCTTGCCAAGAATTTATTCTTAAATATTTATTGTTTTTCTTTCAGCTTTTGAGTCTTTTGGCAGATGTTTCTCTGGCTACTGCTAGAAAAAGAAATTCATGAACCATCCCAACTTTTACTTACAAATCATTTGTATAAAAAGCACTGATTTCCAAGAACTTTTAAAAATATTAGCTAATTTTAAAAACTTTATAAATATTAACTAATTTAAATTTAGGCAGTTAATTTAATTAACAAACTAATTCTTGCAACATAATTATGAAAGAGCTACATAGAAAGATGAAATAACATGTTTTAAATCAGAGAGTACAATATAAAGTTGGTAATCAAACTCAGGAAACAATGGATTTCTAAACTCTGCATAACTCTCCACTACCTGCCCATAATCTTCACTAATAGGCACCCCCCCACACACACACACAAGGATGATTATCTGTCCACTGAAGCGTGTGTTAGAACATAGAGTGAAATGTGTCAGTTACTTCACGCCCAGCTTCCCACACTGAAGTCAGATGCTCAACTCTCTCTCTGTGCCCTTCCTCATTACCTACATCCAGTGAATACAATGGTCTCTTTTTAAAGTCTAATTTGCATTGCTGCATCAGTTGCTTAACTAAACTTTGCTTTTCCAGTCTCACCCCATCCATCTCTTTAGCAATCCATATGATAAATTGGGTAAGTTTTCAAATGCAATGTATTCAGTGAAATACCTTTGTTGGACCTGCATTTACAACTAGGGAAACTACATAAAAGCTTGGAATGGCAAGATGGAGGCTTTCTGACCTCATCTATGATGACCTGTTTTCATCTCTCACAAACTGCCTCTCTTTCTCCCTTTCTCTCTCTGTATATATAGATATGATTTGTATATTTTATAAAATGTATATACGTATGTTAATAAGCAATGTTGTAATAACTAAAAAGAAATTCTAGTTCCTTCTGTTAATCAGCCTTATTTTGACAGGTAAAGATAATAATTAGATGTTCATATAAGCACTTTATGAAATTCCTGAGTCTGTTTTGCCTGAAGAAAAGGTGGGATTCTCCCTGCAATAATATATTTTAATAATCCATGACTGTACAGGTTACATGTGTTTTGATAAAATTAATCATTTTAAGGCAGACAAAATTTGAATGGTTTACCTGTCAGCTAAATCTAAGATAAACCTTTAAAAAGAAAAAATCCTATGTGATGACATTTTGTTGGCCAAAACCTTTCAACTTGAGAAAATGTTCCTGCCAGAATTAAATCAAGTTCAGCATTTTATCAAATGTCACATATTCACTTAACAATCCTAAAAGATTCTGGGCTTCGAAAGATGTCAGCTTTTATCATCTATCAGTTTGGTCTATTTTTCATCAAAATGCATATACACAGAGTATTTGATTAACTAATTATTTTCTGATTAGTTAGAAAATATAGATTGCTAACTCAATCTGATGAAGTTTTTAAGGCCTGTAATACTAATTTAGTTGAAATAAAACCAGTTTCAGGCAGTTTAAAAGTATTGCTAAAGCAGAATTTAAAACATGGCAGCGTACCTAAATTTTATTTTATTTATTTTTTATTTAAGAGAAAAAAAGACACAGAAAATAAAAACAAACAGCAAAAGAGACAAATAACAACAAACCCAAAACAATAACAGTAGAGGTTTATAAAACAAGATGATAGGAACTTAACAATGGTTGTAATCAAATTTGAATCTATTGTTCTACTTGCTAACTACTATAATGTATGCTACTATCAGGAAAAGTAAAGACAAATTCCATGTTGATATAATTCACAGTTCCCGAGAAGGTCAAAAAGCAAAACATATAGATCATCTGACATTTTCTTAATTATCAGCTACAGATGGAAGAGTACACTTTTATAACTTTGACATTCTCTGGAAAAGAAATGAGTATGGTAAAATTTCCACCAGGAATTGTTTTCTTTGTATTTCCAGTAATTTCATATTTATTTTGGATTTGTGTCTTCCTCTTTTTCAGGTCAAATTTTTGGTACAAATTTTGCATGGAGAGTGAGCAGTCACCTTTTGTTTAGTGAATGTTCAATATGACTATATAAAAATTTTATCCTATAAGGCAAAATAACTGAATATTAACAAGTAAATAAAAGGCTTCAACAACAGTCTAAAACAACTATACTTCCTAGACATACATAGAACACTTCGCATGATAGAAACAGACTATCCATTCTCAAATGCACAAAGAGCACTCCAAGACAGATCAAACCATAAGCCTTAATAAATTTTAAAAATCAAATCATTCAAAGTGTGTTCTGTGACTGCATTGTAATTAAGATAGAAGTTAATAACAAAAGACAATGGAGTTCAAATAAGTGAAAATTAAATGCTCTTTCCTAAAATAACCAAAGAATTAAAGAACTACAAGATAAATTAGGAAATACTCTTAGATAAATAAAATAAAAACTTATCAAAATTTAAGACATGAATCTAAAAGTATCCTCCCAGAGAAAATTTTAAAGGAAAATGCTATTATTTCCAAAACAGCGAAGATCTAAAGTTAATTGCTTTCCTTTCTAATTTTAGAAACTAACCCTTGCTTTTTACTTTCTCAACTTGGAGAGTTAGTCAAGGTAAGCAGAGGAAGCAAATGATAGCTAAACAGCAAATAAATGAAATAGATTATAGAAAAACAAGAGAGAAAATCTTGAAACCAAAAATTGGCTCTTTGAAAAGATCAACAAAATCGCTAATTCTGCCACATGACTGAGTGAGATTGGGGGAAAAGTCCAATTTACTGAAATTAGGAATAACCACCAAATACAGATAGAAAAAAATTTAAAAAAAAATGCTTTGAACAACCCTATACTAACAAATTAAATAATCTGTGTAAAATAGGAATCTTCCTAGAAAGACACAAACTACTGAAACTGAAAGATATAGTCATACCAACATTAATCATATTAAACTAAAATGCAGAAACAGCACAAATGTCTATTCACTTGATGAGTGGATAAAAACAACCATGATTTATCCTACTATAGTATGTTACTCAACAGCAAAAGATTTAAAGCATCAACACAGGTTATAATGCAGATAAACCTTGAAGTCATGATAGGTGAAAAAGCCAGTAACAAAAGACTAAGTGTAAATTTTTATCTGCAAGATCCAGATTAGAAAAATCTGTAGAAACAAGGAGATTGGTGGAAGTTTAGGGATGGGGGATTTGGAAAGAAATGCAGCATACTACTAATAGCTATGAAATTCCTATTAGAATAAATGTAATATCTCAAAATTAGATAATGCTGATGAGATAACTCTGAAAATATAAAAACTGCTAATTTGTACATTTATAAAGGTAAAATTTTTATGGCACTTAATTATATTGCAAGCCCTTATGAAAATATGATTCTGAGAAAAATTGTGACTTTTACAAAAATATACAGTTGACACAAATTCACATGAAAAACTTTACATTAATAATATTTTTTATTTCTTACCTTATTTCACTTAAATATTCATACTTAAACTTTTAAACTTGAGTAAGTACATTAAAGCAAACAACTGTAAATTTTAATTTTATATTGAATACTACCTTTGTACTACACTAGTTGAACTGTATTAGCTAGGCAACATAAACGTCTTTTGAGGATACATGCTGAAGTATTTTGGTGAAATATTTATGATTTGCTTTAGAAAAAGCAGAGTTTAGAAAAAAAAGTGAGTTGAGCTATATAGCAAGTATGCTTGATTATAAAATGTTAAGTTTTGAAAGTAAGGGATACATCCATGCAATACATTGTATTATTTTTCTCTCTTTGTTTATATTGAAGTTCTCATATCATGCAGACTTTTTAAGTACCAAAAGGATGAAAGTAGAGGTTGAAATTGAATGATGTCCCCACACATAAACAATACTAACTACATAAAGAGATGAAGATGTCAATGGTGGTATTCATTTCACAATACGCACATAGGTCAACCATTTCATTGTACACTTTAAAAATAAACAAGCTCATGTGCCAATATTGTAATAACATTTCCAGAAATCAAAGGCATAAATACGAAATTGAGTCACCTAGCAAGAAAAAACCAACTTTGTTTTAGTCTTCCCAGTATTAAAGATGACAGCAGTGGATTTTGCCCGTGAATCTTCAAGGAAAGAGCTAACCCAGAGTTTCACAAGGAAACAACCAGTTGCTCAAGTCTAAATGCTAAACAAGTAATTATCTACATCCATAAATGAACAGCATACTGTTCCCATGAGTTCGGTTTGAAGAACATTGTGTAACATATGCCGTGCTCTCCACAAAGGAAGAACAGAGAATTCGTTTATCGGGGCGATTGGATTTTCGTTTAATATAGAAAATATGGTTCTAGAATACATTTCGTAGCTGTAGAAATTACATGAGTAACAACAGCGAAGCAAAAGGAAAGAAAGCATCATATTATTTAGGTGCACAGACATCTTTATTTTCTGCAGTTTTCCAAAAATATCAATTAGGAGCTCCAGCTGCACAATCGATAAGTGCAGGGCTTACACAAAAATACCAATTAACTATGGTGAAAACGTACAAAGAAATGTAAGCTTAAGAAGGTTTAAATAGTTAAGAGATAAGAGCAAGACTATGCTAAAATTTAATAGAAATTAATTAATTTGATTATTGGAGAGGAATCTTATAAGAAAACAAAGAAAATTATTGTTTTTAATTAGAAGTTTGCTGATTTTTTCCTAGAGAAATGGGTAATAAAATGTAAATATACAAAGGTTTTTCGTTTCCTGTTTTTAAGCACTAGGGATTGAACCCAGGGCTTTAGCACAGAGCTACACCTCCAACCTTTCTTTAATTTTTATTTCCAGACAGGTCTCCCCAGTTGCTGAGTTCTCCAGCTTGGTGTGGAGCACGCAGTGCCCTGCACACCCTCTCAGGGCGCTGGTGCATTACCGCTTTGAGCTGATTGTTATCGAACAGTGAACCCAGGTCAACCCGGTTACAGTGGATGCGGAAACTCACCTCTGGATGTGACAACAAAGCCACATGGCAAGGAGCGAGGATGCGAGTGAAAATACAATTAGAGTAATTTCTGCAATCACTAAGTCTCAATTGTCATGTGAATGCCAATGGCCATATGGAAACAATTCTGGCCCTGGATGTAAGCTCCCTGCACCCCATCCCTAGATGCTGGCATAGCAGAGGACTGTCGCAATCCTGTGCAGAACTTAGTTCCCTCAAGGCTGACTTTCAGCCTTCGGGAGGATACCTTTATTTTTCTTCGCCCTAGATATGTGACCTTACAAGAGTCCCTTTGGATCGCCCAGAGTGGTTCTTAGGGCCAGCTCTTTTGTTAAGTTTGAATTCAGTATTTCTCTTCCTTGCAGAATGAAATTACCAGAAAGTTTTATGTTTTTCAGCTCTTTTCTGCTTGGTGATGTTGCTTCCAATCCTTTAGGTATTCACTGCACATGACTGAAGATGGAAACCTGCTCTGCACTGCATCTCTGTCAGAGACTGACCCCACATACTCACTGTGGTGGCAGCCCGAACTGTAAGGTTGGTCTCTCAGTGCCATAGAATTGCCTAACACTTCAGTGACCACGTCTTATTGATACAGGAATGATGTAAGACCTCCAAATGATATAGGGGAAATATGACTCCCAACCTGTTACATGTCGATACACTGAGTTGGTGTTCCCCAAATCAAAGAATGAATTCTAAAGAAAATGGAGGTTACAAGCAGGAAATATTTATTGAGGGGAAGAGGTACAACTCCTGAGAGACAGAAGGGGTCCCGAGTGGGTTGCCAAAGAGTTCACTTCACAGAGGAGGTTTTATAGAGCAAAATCACAAGGTGGATGCAATATGGGTCAAAGCCGTGATCAACCAGCAAGATTACAAATATAGCCACTAGGTAACACTGATCCAGTGGGGAAGCTGGTCATATAGCAAGTACACATGGAAAGAACAAAGAACTTCTGAAGAAAGGACGAGTTTGAGGGTCTTAGTCACCACTGAGGTGACTGGTGTCTATCTAGACTATATTGGACACAGTGTTACTACTTATCTTATCCCTTGGGGAGACATGAAGGCCTGGTCATTCTGTCTTTATCTTGAAGCCTGGCCTCCAACAGATGCAGCCTTAATGTGTTCTGATCTTTTGTATTGACTCTCTCAAGGCCCAGCCATGTCTAACTGCCTATAATATTTCTACCTAACTCAGTTGTCTATAACATTATCGTTATGCCACACCTAGCTCTGGTCTCTCTTCTGTAAGAGCTCTAAAGTGCCCGGATAGATTTTCAGTGGCATGTAGGAAGTGGGGCTTTCTCAGCCTCCAGGATGTGGCCTCTCCAGTCACGGCTGCCAGCTAAGAGTTGATGCCTTCAAAAGGATTGTTAAAAACAAAAACAAAAACAAAAACAAAAACAAAAACAAAAACAACCATTTATGTAGCTTTTCTGTCTTCATAAGGAGCGTTATTCTTCTCTAACGTAAGATATTATAATTAAAGTATCTCAATATTTATTTTTTAGAGAATATAAGAAGAAGCTATATTTTAACATTTACATATAATAATTAAGAATCTTTTGTTGTATGAGTATTCTGGGAGAAAGGTATACATAAAGAAAACCGGCAAAAAGTAAGGAAAAAGGGGCAAAGGCTGGTCTTAGAAAGATCTGTGCACTATTTTTGAAATTGTCCTGTGTGAAATTATATCCAAAAATTATGAGGGAAAGGACATATTTGTCTGTTCTTCTGAGTTCTTTAATGCAAACAATTGACTTACTGGAAGCAAGATCTGACATCAAGGCAACATTCTTGGAAATAGTAAATTTAGTTTATTTCATTAAAATGCTGTTTCCTTCATTGTCAGTAAAGAAAAAAATCTTTGAAAAACATCTTAAATTCTTTTTTGATTAAATTATCTAATTATTAATTTTGCTTTCATTGTTTCTTCCAATTTCTCTAAGCAGCTACTATTGCTTCATTAATCCATTGTAGACATAACGTATGTAATTAGGCTTGCTATTGACTCAGGCCAAGTCAGTTCACACTTAGCTTGGAATTAGCATATTCTGGTTCATTATGTCCATTCATAGACTTAATGAATGTGTTTCTTTTTCAGAGATAATTTTAGACCAATTCAGTTCCATCTTCTGTTAATGTATGAATAAGTATTAATTACAGAGACAATGAAACACATTAATAATAAAGTTAAAAATCCCTACAACCCCTTCATAAAACAACCCTTCATATCTTCATTCCAGTTTCCTTAGAGTCTTCAAATTATTCACTCTTTGTTGGGGCATCATGTTCCAACCAGTTCTTGCACCATGCTTTACTTAACAGCTGTACTTGGGCTTTAGGTGAGCTTTGAATTTTTAACAATTATGAATAATACCTCACTGATTTCAATGCAACTTACATGAGTAAAATATAATTTTAAGTCTTTATAAATGTACCCTTGTTGAGAAAAGGCCCACATTCTTCTTCCTGTGTTATTACTCTTTTAATATAGAAATGATGGATGAACTATTTCGTTGTACCTCAGAAAAGCTCTCAGCAAACTGAAGTCAGGGTAGCAAAATTCCAAGCTATTAAACTAGTTTTCACTTTGTTGACAAAATGTGTTGGCTTTTATGTAACTGAAATGTAATTTGACACATAAAATTATATATGTATGTCCAGTCTGAAATATAGCACATTTATTTATCTTTTCAGTTTTGTTTCTTTTTTGTAGTAAAATATGCCTAACATAAAATCTTCCTCTTTGACATTTTATAAGGTACACGTCCATGACTATGCATTAACAGTGTTGTACAACCATCACCAATATCCATTTTCACAACTTTTCAACATTGCTCTCACCAAAAAAATGTGAAAGTTACACAATCACTGCATACTTTGTCTGGGTGGATTTGCCTATACTACATGGCTCAGATCACCAGATCCGTACAAAGCGTGCCATTTCATTTCTGGCTTCTTTCGCATAGCATGTTCTTCTCATGGCTCACCCACACTGCAGCATCTGTACCCCATTCATTGCAGCATCTGCACTTCATTCATTCACATCAAGGGTGGTGAACATTCCATTGCCCGGACATGCCACATTTGGTTTATCCATTCATCCAGCAGTAGCCGCTTGGCCTGTTTTTGGTTATTACAAACAATGGTGTGCATCATAACTGGTGTGCATATATCTGCTTAATTCCATGCCCTCGCTTCTTTAGGAACTATATCAAGAGGAACATAACTGGATAATATGGTAATTTTATGTTTAACTTCTGATGTACCTATGAAAATGGGTACCAATTCTCCATACCCTTAAAACACTTATTATTTTCATGGTTTGTAAAATAGCTATCCAAATAAGGGTAAGATAATAGGTTATTTTCAACTTTGATTTGCATTTTCCTAATGATATTGGGCATATATTTATCTGTGGCCATTTGTATGTCTCCTTTGGGGTGTATCTATTCCAGTCCTTTAGGTGACAGGGCCTTTTGAAATTGTATTCATCAGCACATCTTGTAGTGCTTACGATAATGTTGGCCATAGCAGATGTTTAACATTTGAGCAATAACTGAGTGTTCCTCTTCTATGCAAAGCCATACAGTGGTACTTAAATACTCTCTTCTTAATGGCAAAATACCATAACTAACCTTATCTTATGGTCAGTGCCCTAACTAGATCAATTCATCCATATCAAGTGCATGATATCTGGAATACAGTAAATTCTAAACCAATGTTAAATTCAAATTGAACAAAAATAGTCATATGTCACATATCAAAGTTGAAGTCATTCCATCTTAGATAACATATGGGATACCTCAGTACCCTAGTAAGGAAAACCTTTCTAAGTTCAGCTCATTTCCTTTCAGTGATGGTAGAGCTCCAGTAGGATACAAACATCATTGCTTCTCATCCTTCCTGCAAACTTTGGGCTTTTCAGGGCTTGATTTCTTATGACACCATCTGAAAAAGAACACGCGTCTCTCCACACTGACAAGAAATGGATACAGGTTGGGCATGGATTTAATGCTGCACACAAAGGAAATATTTCTTCAAACAAAAGACAGCAAAAAGAGAAGCACGATTGTCTCCACCAGCTCTGACCCACTTGTCAAACATTTTTGCCTCATTTTACACAAATAAACATCCCACACAGTTAGTTTTCAAACAGAATTAGCCTGTATAATACGTGTATTCTATTTGAAATGCAACAAAGAACATGAAGTGGTAATTTTTAAACTTTCTGCATTTTTCATTCTACTTTAAATATCATAGGAGTGTATTCTAGCCATGGTTAAAGCTAAATCTATTTTCATTTCTCAGGTATACATGTAAAGCTTTTTATAAGATTGCTAGTAAAATTTTAGCTCGGAAGTCATATTGTAAGAGATGTATTTTCTCTTTTCCCATCTTCAGATTCTCCAAGAATCTGCTATTCCCAAACATTATTCTTCATAAACATAAATCTAATTGTAAGTGAGGTATAGATGTTCAATTAGGTTGTAAGATGTAGGCAGGGAAGGATGCATACATTGAGAAATAAGAGAATTATCGGTTGGAAGTACATTACTTACCTTTGTATGAGTTGTCAAATCAATTTTTATCAGTAATCAAACTCTAAGTTATTAACCTTGGAGCACATAACCATTCCCCAGTTCTTATGAATATGTAAATCTAACTATAGATATCTTTTTACTATCTTTGAATATTTGTGAGTTCAATGTCTTACAGTGTTTAAAAAATCTGTCATCTATCTAAAGAACAACTTCACTGTTGAATTTTACCAAATGTTCCAGGATTGAACACCACTACTTCACCATATGTTGCAAAACATAGAAGAAAATACTTCTCAATTAATTTTCTAAAGCCATTATTCCTCCAATACTAAAATCGGGCAGAGAAATCATAAAGGAAACAAATGCAAGCATTCCTTATGAATACTGGCACAAAAATTCTCAAAATCCTAGCAAGTATATTCTGGCAAAGTGTCAAAAGGATTGTGCACTGTGGCTAAGAGGAATTTATTATAAGAAAATGACATTTAAAAGTTAATCAAGGTAGAATTTCTTTAATCATGGCAAATACCTTCGCATGATCATCTATGTAAATGCAGGGAAAGTACTTGATACCTCGAGACCCAGAAGAAAGCAGAATGTTCTCCAATTTATAAAGAGGGCCTATTAGAGGAACGTGAATTCTGTTAACACAGTTAGTGCTGAAAAGTGAGTTCTTTCATCCTAAAATGAGGAAAAGTACAGCCATTCCCCTCTTAGTGCTATAATCATTCTGAAAGTTCTCATCAGGGCAGCAAAGCGGGGAGAAAAACAAATCAATGTCATCCATAGTGGAAACGAAGAAGTCAAACATCTCAATTTGCACATAACGTGATATTGTATATAGATAAATCCTAAGAAATTAAACACTTAGAGTTAATAAATATTCCAGCAAAGTGGCAAATAGAGAATGAATAAACAAAAATCAATTGTATTTCTATACATTTACAGTAAACAATCCAAAAATGAAATTAAGAACTCATTCAATTTATAATAGCTTGAAAAGGAATAAAATACTTAGGTATAAATACAAAAAAAATACAAAACGTGTGCTTTGGAAATGGCAAAACATCATTGGAAGACACTGAAGAAAACACAAGTGGACACATTGTGTTTTCATGGACAAGAAGATATAAATTCTTAAGAGGACAATGCACACTAAATGTATCAACAGATGTAACACAATCACAATCACATTCCCAGATGGCTTTTGTCCAGAAATCTGCAAGCTGATCTTAAAATTCATATGGAAATGAAAGGGACCAACAATAAAGCAATCTTGAACAAAGAAGAAGGTTGAAAGATAGATACTTCCTGATTACAAAACTTACTACAAGCTACAGAAATAAAGATTGTAGTTTTCCTGTAAGGATAGATGTATGGCATGGGCTTTAGAGGCCAGAAGTAAACTTATTCGTTTGTTGGTACCTGTTGTTCAGTAAGGATGTCAAAACAATTCAGTAGGAAAATGAAGTATTTTTTCAGCAAGTAGTGCTGAGAAAGCTGTGTATCCATAGATAAAAAATAAAATTGGACATCTTATCCACATGTGTAAAAATTAATTCTGATTGAAAATGGGTCAAATTTTTGAATGCAGCAGTTATCAATCTCCAGCACTACAAAAGAAATGATTTTTTTAGAGTAATGCAATAGCACTACAGCAGCCTGAAAGAAGCATACATATGAATCTTTGAGAATACCCAAACACCCAAAGAAAAACTAATAAATTGGACCACATCAAAATTAAAAATGCTGCAAAAGATACCATTCAAAAATTGAAAAGACAACTACAGAAAGAAAAAATTGAAAAGCATATATATTCATATTACACATACAAATATCCAAAATATATAAAGAACTCATAACAATAAAAAAAATGAACAATGACAACAAAAGCTTTAGACTGCGGATTTTAATAGACATTTCTCAAAAGAAGATATTAAAATGGCCAAAAATCACTTGAAAAAATATATTCACCATCATTAGCCATTATGGAAAGGCAAATCAAAATTACAGTGTTATAATACTTTCACATTCACTAGCACAGGTATTAGAAGTTGACAAGGTTAAGAGGAATTAGAACCCTAGTACACTGCTGGTGGGAATGCACAGTCACTTTGGAAAAAATGTGGGCATTTCTTAAAAGTTGAAGTATTCAATTAGCATATGATCTAGAAATCCTACTCCTGCATCTATACCCAAGAAAAATAACAACATATATTCAAAGAAAACAGGAATATTTCATAATAGCCAAATGTAAAGATGATCCAAATATCCATTCATTGAAGAATGGTTGAACAAAGTATAGTATGTCTAGTCAATGGAATATTATAAATTCCTAAAAAGAAATTAAAAAGCTGATATGTGTTAGTATGAAAGATGCCTTGAAAATACTACACTTGATGGGAATTTAGCTCAGCAACATTAGCACCTGCCTGGCAAGTGCAAGGTTGTGAGTTTGATTCCCAGTACAAAAAAAAAAATGATAGAAAAGAAAATCCTATGCTAACATGTTTATGAAAAAAATCAGACATGAAAATACCACTACTGTATGATTTCATTTGGATGAAAGGTCTAGGCTGCACAATCTACAGGAACAGAAAGTAAATTGGCAGATACCAGACAATAAACTGGAAGTAGAAATAGAGAATGAATGGTAGAGAATTCATGGTTCTTTTTGAGGGGCTGCTCGAGGAAACTTGTGAATATCTTCTAAAACAATTGAATACTTTAAAAAGAAATTTTCATAGGATAATATTTCTATTTCAATACATAAAGCCCAAACTATGTATTTATCACACAGAATATACAGTTAGAAAGTAGGCTAACAGTATAGTTGATGAAACCGAGAGGGACCACTCATTTGGGGAAGACAGAGTATGTAGGTACACAATTGCAAAACAACATTTGCTTTCCCAATAGCATTAAAAAGACAGCACTGCAGTTTAAGATCTCTTTTTAAAATCAGCCAGTTAATATTTAATTCAGCCTACTGATTTACTTCAGATTCTAAATCTATCACACCTACACCTCCATATAGTATTTCCTTCCTCTTCTTTTCTTTAGCTGCTTTATAAAAAATTCCCTTCCATTTCCTAATTCTTGGATTTAAACTTTAGGTCATTTATGCTAATTTATCTTGTTACTAAAAAAGAAATCTATACTATTAATTTTCTTCTGCACATACTTGAACCTCATTTAATAATCGTTGGCACTGTCCTCATACATTACTCAATGTTGCTTGATTTAGTTTGTTATAATCTCCTTAACATCATTTTCTTGTTCTGTTGTGATCAATATAAATTTTATATTTTTACTCTATTCTTTGTCTTAGCATTCTGGGTAGTTAATATGGCTCATAAATTATAATAATTTAATATAATAACACTACAGTCAGATAATGTAGCTTACATATTACAATTTTTTGTGTTTTTCTTAATGGCTGATTTTTTTTAAATCTCTAAAACTAAGGCATATTTTAATAGAATGCAAAACCCAATTTATTTATATTATGTCTACTTAACTGTATTATTAAGATACCTTTTATTTCTAGTTTATGTTCATGTTTTTGGTCTATTCAGCTTGGATTTTAACGTCACAACTACATAAAAATCAACTTTTCTATTTCTTCTTCCCAAAATATGCTTTTCCTGGTTACCGAAAGCATCACTGAGCCGCCTACTTTACCTGCCAACAGAGGGACTGCAGACGGTCGCTCTCTGGCAGACCGTGCATGGGGAGTAAAGGCTCTCTGCAGGGCGAGAGCTCGGCTCCGTGTGCAAACTTGGTTCCAGCCAAGCCCCGGAGTGTGGCCTCTTGGCCCCCGCCAGGCCTCTGATGCATTCAGCTGTTGACACTTGAAAAGCCCTCGAACCTATTCTGTTATTGTATTGCTCTCTTTACTCTTAAAAATTGGGACAAAAACATTTCCTCACGTTGCCCTTAAAGGGCAGTGGTCCTGTGTCAGCGCTGTGTGCGAACCCCACGCTTCCTTTACCACACCCTGCTGCGCACAATAGCGACTTCATTAGCAAGCATGAGTACAATTACAAAAAAGAATGAATTGGAAACAGTTTCCAGCGTTCTGCGTTTTAATGAGTTAGAATAGACTGACGCTTGTGTGTAGTTAGTGTGCGCCAACGGAAAGTGAAGATGAGGGAGGGAATCTGCAGGATGCGCAGCAGGACCACTTGGATTTTCCCTCCTCAGTGAGACAGACCCAGCTCTCCTGCTCTTTTCGGCCTCGGATCAGTCCTGTCTCATTAAATGACCGGTACTGAAGAAGACGTCCAGATGGTGATGCACAGAGGCTGCGGAAGGACAGTCGCTGAGCCAGCGAGCTCTGTGTTGCCTGAAGTCACCAAGAGCCCTGTCCAGGAGTGTGTGGAAGCGGTGCGGAGCCACAGAGGCCTCACGGCCACACCAGCTCTGCCTGCTCCGGCGCGGCCCGGGAGGCCAAGTGTGAGCCCCTGCACGAGGCCCCTGCTCTTCCGCGCTCACCTCGGTCAAGTGACAGGTGCAGGCTTCACCAAGTCTACCTTAGCCATCACCCCGCTCGCTTTTAATTTTCGGGAAAGTAATTAAATCGAAATTAAAGCAATTAAATCGTTGAGAAAATAAAGTTCATGAGGAAAACGAAAGAAAGCTTTTTCATTGGACAACGTGATGTGAAAACATCAGACCCTGCTCCTTTGCGTTTGATCCACAGACAGGGCTGCTTTTCTGCTCTGCTCTCCGAGGAGCGAGCTACGAGCGTCCCGGCCAGCAGTGAGGAGGCCCGCTCCTGGGCTGTCTCTGCTACGTGCTCTAAATTCCAGTCTTTGGAGCTTTTCTTCGCGAAGAAGCCTAGCTTTCCAGTCTTCCAAATCCTTTCTCAAGGGAGTGTTTCCAAATAGGCATTTTCTCCCAAGCCAGAACCACAAGTTTTTAAAAAGAGCACAAATTTCTCTCTACATATAACCTGATGATCCTTTCATACCTTTCCACATATTTCTTAAAGTTTTGTATGCCATTAAGGCAAAGTGGTAAAATGAAAATCATGTATTTTCTAATGTTTGGGACATTTTTCCCACAGAATTCCCTTGAAAGGAGACAAATTGCAGCTGACAGTGTTTAGATCGCATTGAACTTATTTTGACTTAAATTACGAGACAAATAAATGTGTTTACCAGTCATTTATATACCTTGTACACAGAAACAGCACAAATATAAATCCAATATAATATGTAAAAAACCTGAGCTACATGCAGTGTTCACTGTGAACAGAGTCAGCCGTCCATATCTTTGGCTGCTGCATCTGCAGATTCAACCAAAGTCAAATTGAAAATATTTGAATAAAAAATGGCAAGTCATCAGTGTTTATTCTGCAGTTATGCTTATGGCACTGCATCTGTGCTGAACATGCTCAGGCTTTTTTCCCTTGCCCCGCACAATACGGCAGCTATTCAGAGAGCATTTACATTGCATGCGGGATTGCAATTCATCTCAAGATAATCTAAAGTATACAGGAAGACGGGTGTAGGTTATATGTAAACACTACCCTATTTATATAGGATGCGAACATTCATGGACTTTTATATCCACATGGGTGCTGAGAAAAGTCCTGGTCAATTCCAAGGAACATCTATAATACACACACACACACACATGTGCGTGCATGCACTTGCTCACATTTGTATATGAGTCTTATAATTTTAAGTCTACTCACTTTCTTTTATTCTCTTAACTAATATTTGCCAAAGGTCTAGAGTTTGCCGGGCTCTATTCCAGGGGACAAAAATAACCAGGAAATAAACATGCAAAGATCTTGTCCTTGAAGTGTTTGTGAGCCAGTAAAAGAGAACATTAAGCATTATACACAAAAGGTAAACAAATTAACAGCAAGTTAGAAAGATAAATACAGTGTTCAGTGGGTGAAGATCAAGGTAGGCTTTGTTGAGGGGTGACATTTGGGATAACTGTTATTAGGACCTCGGTTTTCAGAGAAAGGCACACCACAAACAGTACACTGAATGACCAGGGTCTCTCCTGCCTTGTCATCTCCTCTCTTTCAGGACACTTGGGGTCACATGGGTACTGCACCCACAGGTACATAGCCCTGAGGACATCACTGCCTACTCATGGCTGTGTCTCTCTGGTTGCCCACACAGGTTAGGTGCTGATGGCTTGGAGACTCTGGCGGCTTGACAAGTGGCTGCAGGCAGCACTGTCACTTCTGATTAGCCACCTGTGAGTAGACACTGGCCTGAGGTGCTAGGAGAAGCTCACTTTACAGAGCAGGCTGTCGATTTTCTGCAAATGCCTCCTAACCCTTACCTTTCTCTTTGTGTTTAAAACTAAGAAGTTCAGTAGGTGCGTTAGCTCCCTGGCAGCCGTTTTGTTTTCTTTGTATGTGAATGACAATGTCTCTTTCCCACAGCAATGCCCTTTCTTGTTGAGGAGGCTACCTTTTGGACAAGTTATGTCAGGCTTTTCTTTGAAACTCCTGGTGGAAGAGCAAGAAGACAGACTGTCCACGGGAGGCCTAACCTCTCACACACACACACACCACACACACACACACACACACACACACACACCCCAGAGCACTTTATCCACAGTAAGGACACTGCTCCGTGCATTTGGAGGCAGCAGGAAAGGGCCTCTTGCTCCCATCTGAGTGAAGAGAGTGTCCCCTGGTGAGGTGTGGTGACAGCGCTTCTCTACCGTGGTGCTCATTTCATAAAAATGTTATTCAGCCTCCAGGAATTTCAAGTCGAAGTGTGCCTGATTCGGCTTGTGTTTCCGAAATAATCAGCAAACAACTGTTTTTAATTGCACTTTAAGCTTCGCTTCGGTTTAAGCACCCTGAGATTCTTCATTTTTTGGTTTGTTTCAAAGATCCTGAGGATTGAACCGAGGACCTTTCCATTGCCCTTTTAAATTTTTATTTTGAGACAGCTAAGTTGCCCAGGCTGGCCTGGTACCTGTGATTCTCCTGCCTCAGCTTCCCAGAGTGCTGGGATTACAGATGTTTGCCACCAAACCAGGCTTCAGAATCTTGATTTCTGCTATAATGATTGAACTCACTAAACTGCATACCCCTATAATTCTTGGTCCTTGACAGTTACTCAAATCCTGTCTTATGGTAGAATTTTCTTTTTGACATACTTTTATGGGCAAATAGCCATTCCTAAACAACACAGTTAGTTTTGCTTGGTTTGAACATTATATAAATGGAAACATTCCCTAGAGATTTCTTTTTTATGACTTGTTTTTTTGGGTTCAACATTGAACTCGATAGATTCATACTTGTGTTATGTTTTTCAGTTGTCTTATACTGTAGTCTATATGCAGCAATTTATTTACACATTTTAATGTTTTAGATGTTTGAATGCTTTCTAGTTTTGTGTTAATGAGAGAAATGATCCTATAAGTGTTCTTGTATATATTTCCTGATGAAAATATGTATACTTTTTTTACAGTATTTGATACAAACAGACTTACCAGGCCACACAATATGAGTAGCTCGTAAGTCACTTGATAACGCCCAATGATGGTTACACATTGATACCTTCACAGCGGTATATAAGACTCTCCATTTCTCTATACACCTATCATCATTTGATAGTGTCAGAATGTTTAATTCTTATAAATACAGTACCTGTAGAATTATTGTGATTGTAATGTTCAGCTATCTGATTATTAATGAGAATGGTCACTTTTTCATTTATATTAGTTTAAATTTCCTATTATAAAGACCTGTTGCAATTTCCATGTTGAATTATCTCCTTTCCCATGATTTATAGGATGTCTACAGTTGTAAGAACTTTCACTGATTCAAATTTGAAGATTGCTCTATATTTTATAATAGCATACTCACCATAAAAAGACTTTTTTGATATCTAATTATGCTAAATTATTCTAAAATTGTGTTGAAACTTGAGAGTTTTTAAAATATATATGGAGATATTCTCTATTGACTGTTAATTGATTTCTAATACTAAACATCTTTGTTCCAGGCATAAATTTATTATACTCTTTACCTAGTCCTATGAGAAGTTTTTCTAATATTTTATTTGGTAATATGTACACCTATAACCATAAGTGAAAATACTATATATTTTATATATGTGTATTTTTGTTTTTCTGATGGGTTATAATAACTTTATAAGATGAATTTATAAGATGCTTTTTCTTGTTCTACATTTAAGAAAAATTTGTTTAACATTGCAAATAACTAGTCTTTAAAAATTTGTTAAAATTTACTTATGAAGCCAATTGAGACCTGAGTTTTTATTGAGAAAATATACTTCATTCTGTTCTCCCTATTTATAATGATAACAGAACTATTTAATTTTTCCATTTCCTGTTAGTATTGATCACGCATGTGCATATAGTTTTACAAATGTAAATTTTCACATTATTGGCATAAAATTGTCAACAGAATCTTTATAATAGTATCTTCTTCATATTTGCAGAAATTGCAGGAGTGCCTCCTTTTCACTGCTAATCACTACTAATCTTACTTTTCCTCTTAATATATATCTACTTACACAGGATCTATATCTATAGATGCATTATATACAGATGTAAGCCAATCCCACTAAAAGTCTCAAGGTTTTTGTTTTTTGTTTTTGGGGTGTGTTTGTGCGTGTGTGTGAAAATTGATCTGAACTTGATTCCCAAGTGTAAAGTGCCAAGCATAAACAAGCTACTCTTGCAAAAACTCATGCACGTCAGGACAGTCAAACAGCAGCAAAATTATTATGTCATGGTGCAAAGGTTGATAAATATCTAGCAAAATAATGGAAGAGAATGAAGAGCCCTGGAAAGATTGATCATAGCAAGTGGAGGTCACATTGCGGGTCATTGGGGCAGCATTAGGAGAAAGGTAAGAAGAGTAGTCTTTTTGATAGTGATCATAAATCATTAGGAATCCATTTTTAAAACACAAAAGGAATTGCATATCTTCTTGCATCATACACTAAAATCACCCATTTTATGCAGATTAAAATGAAATGTGAAAAGGAACGGAATGCACTTTTTGGCGAAACATACAAAAGTATACAAGTCAGATGAGCAGGTCAATTAGCACCTCAGACCACTGATTGCAGCTTGCTTTGCTGAACAATGAGGCTCTCCTGGTTCTTTGCACAAAGTTTATTCTGAAATCAAGCTGGCGCTGAGAGGGTTCGCTTCGTTAATAGAAACCAGTAATTTGGCATATGGAATAGGAATAATAATATGTACTTTTCTCTGCTGAGCTATACAGGGCAAAAAGTTTCTGTGATGTTTATGCAGTAAAATCATAAAGAACAATCCATGAAATGTTAACTCTCTCTAATCTGAAAAACAACAAACCTACCTATTTTTATTTATTTCCTTAGGGAGACAGAACCATAGTAAGCTCATATCCACTGAGAAGCATGTTAACTTTATCAGAGCTCTAGGATATTCCCTTGAGAAAAATAAATTTCAGGCAGAAACATAACAAAGGATCCATGAGTAATACCCAGAAGCAGAGGATATGGGAAGATAAATTTAGTAGTAGTGACTATTGAAGAGCTATTCTTTCAAATTTATAGCACAGTGCTGCAATATGTATGTTTCTCATTTGGGAAACTAAATAATATGTTCCCTGTGTTGAGTAACCTATTTACTATGAGCTGATGGAAACTGTTTCAAAGAATCTGTGATCATCTATTAAATAAGATTTTTTAAAAAGTTGAATAATTGCATGGTATGAGAAAGAAGATTTTTAGCAACTCCTAATTAATAAAGATATTCCTAGGATGGAAACAATTTAAATGTTCCAGATTTTAAGAATTGTAAAATTGCTTTCTAAACAACTGGGATGGGGTCCTACAGACCTGTGTTTGAAACATACCTTCATCTTTCATAAGTGTCATGGGGTCAAGCAAATTATGAAACTAAAATGTGTAAGTTTCCCCACATGTAACAAAGGAGTATGCACATTTCTAGGAGTTTATTTAGAGTTAACTGTATAATACATGTACGGAAATCAACTTGATTTAGTTGGTGGCTACAAGAAAAATGCTCCTCGTAAGTGTTCCTCAAAGTCTCCTCCCTTTACCCTGGCCGGGCACAAAGTGGATTACCCCGATGTAACACAATTTCCAGGTTTAAAGGCTAAAGATTTTCAGGAGGAAGAGACATTGAAAGCAGACAGTCATATCTGTTTTAAAATTTAGTTAAAATAACCAGTGTCATCACCACTGAGGGTAACATCTTTCTAAGTGTACACATTGGATTGAGGATTATCCTTCTGTTGCTATTTCATTGAAATATTTTATCATATATTTGAGTTTTGTCAAGGCTTATCAACACCTTACATCTCTATATAATACATCTATAGATATAGATCCTGTATAAGTAGATATATATTAAGAGGAAAAGTAAGATTAGTAGTGATTAGATAATGAAATGACTTTACTCCATTATTAATAAGAAAAATAGGGCTGGGGATCTAGCTTAGTGGTGTAAGTGCCTGTCTGGCAAGCGCAAGGTCATGAGTTCAATCCTCAGTGCTGCAAAAAAAAAAAAAAAAAAAAAAAAAAAAAAAAAAAAAAAAAAAAAAAAAAAAACAAGCAATGGGGGGGAGAAAAATAGTGAGTGATTTTTAAGGTATTTTGTACTCTGATGATAAGTGCTATTTTGTTACGATGCACTACAGTTTTGAATTCGGTTGAATTCAGTTTGTTAATATTTTGATAAGGAACTATCTGTAAGAGAAAGGAGCAGGATCTTTGTTATTTTGTTTATTTGACTTTGGCTTTGTAGCAGCATAATACTGGTCTCAGAACATAAGTTTAGAAATGTTCTTCCTGTCTAATTTCTCAAAAAATTTTTAAAGAAAATATATCATTTTTCTTAAATGTTTAGTAGTATTCACTTCCTAATGCACTTAGGCTTGGACTTTTCTCATGGGAAACTTTCAATTACTAATTCACCTTCCTTACTGATTCAACTTTATTTAGACTGTTGAGATGTTTCACCCTATTTCAGTTTTTTAAGCCAGTCTAGGTTTGCAACATGTAATGATTACATTTTTTTTCTTTTTTTTTTTCTTTTTCTTTTTCTTTTTCTTTTTCTTTTTTTGGTGCTGGGTATCAAACTCACAACCTCGAGCTTGCCAGGCAGGTGCTTATGCCACTGAGCTAAAAATCCCCAGCCCTATGATTACATTTCTTGTGGGGAGTTTGCACACGTGCATGAGGCATCTCAGCACTTTCTCTGTCCTCTTTCTCTCCCCTCCGTTCTCCTCCCTCTGATCTCTCCATTCCCTTCTCATTTGAAAAGGATCTGTCTTCCTGCTTCCTGAGATGTTCTGATGTTAGTTAATGCTAGTAATTTGTATTTTTCAGGGAACTGGTCCATTTCATGCATTGACAAGATAATCTCTAGCTCAACCCTGGACTTGTGTATCCTACTTTATTAGTGATCAATTTGGCCAAAATTCTATCAATATTTTTGTTCATTGGAAAAAAAAACAGTTCTTCAGTTTACTGATGTTCCCTGTTATTTTTCTACATTTTGTGTCATTGTTACAGTTTGTGTATAGATGGCCCCCCCAAGCCTCATGTAGTCATGGAAGCTTTGAATCTAACGTTTATGATTGATTCATTGTGTAGCGCTGAGATTGGCAGTGTGAGTTCTGCACCCTCCCAGGGGTGGAGCCAACATACAATGTAAGGTTGGAATGGGGGCGTGTTTTTCTTTGGCGCGGTTTGCTCTTGCTGCTTGCAGCCACCATGAACGACAGTGCCTCAACCACGCCATCCTGCCTTGGAGCCAGCTAAGCATGGACTGAAAGCCCCAAAACTGTAAGAAATAAACCTCTCCTTCCTTCACTTTGGGCATCAGGTATTTTGTGCCAGCAACGAGAAAAAAGTAACCAAGACAGTCATGATCAACACATTTCATGTTGTGGAACTAATTTGTCCTACAGCCTATTTTTAAGTTGTATCAGGACAAAGTGCTCCTTGCGTATTGTCTATGGCTGTTTTCACATCTGCAACCACTGAGTTGAGTGGCACAGGGAACACATGGTCTACAAAGCTCGAAATTATTTACCTCTGGACCTTTACAGAAAAAGTAGGCTGACCTCTGGTCTACAACAGTGACATCCACTCTGGTCTATTTCCTGTGTTGTATGGGCTTTCGGTTTAATTTGCTCTTATTATATTAGTTCATTAGGTCGAAGCAAAGAGCATTGATTCTAGTTTCTATTTTTCCTAGTCCAATCATTTAATGTGATAAATTAGTCTCCAAGCACTGTTTCAGTTATATCGCACACATTTTGACATATTGTGCTTTCATTGTTATTTAAGTGACTGTATTTTCTAATTTTATTTGTGATTTCAAGTGTGAATCATGTATTATTTAGCAGTGCCATGTTTAATTTCCAAACACGTAGGAATTATTCAGGTTTTCTTCTATTATTGATTTTTAATTTAATCCTGTTGGGACTGAAGGACATACTCTCTATTATTTAAATTCTTTTAAGTTGATGAAGACTTATTATCTCCAAATGTATTATCTAGGGTAGTGAATGTTTTAGGTGTGCTTAAAAAGAATTTGTAATCTGCTCTACCTGACTGGTGCATTCATATGTGTAAGTTTGGTCAAGATGGATAATATTGGAGTCTTCCCTATCTTATCTATTTGTGTAAGTGTTCCATCAGTTACCTAAAGAGAAATATTGGAAACTAACTAGTTCTGATTTATATATCTCTCCTCTCAATTCTGTGTTTAGGCTACTGTAGCTCTCATTTCATAACTGTTATATCTTCCTGCTGCACTGTTTTATAATTTTGAATGATCCCTATTTGTCCATAATTGTTCTGAGCTTTTATATTTTTTGCTAACATTAATATACCAACTTCACTTGTCTTATGTTAATAGCTTGCATTTTATTTTTCTATCCTTTCACCTAAAGCTTTTTGTTCTGTTTTTTCCCTTAAAGTGCATCTGTTGCAGCAAGTAGCTGAATCTTAATTTTTCTATGATAGACAATCTCTGGGGTTTTATATTCTTTACCTATCCTCATGTAGTGCAGTTACCCATCTGATTAAATACTAAGCCTGCCATTTTGTTATACACATAAATGCATCTCTGTTTTCTTTGTTGTTGTTCTTAATTCTCTTTCATTGTCACCTTTCATGTTGAATATTCTTTGCTCCACTTTTTATTTTCTTTATTGACCTATTTGCCATTTCTAATATCTATTATTCTCTCTGGATTTATATCACAATTTTGTACTATGTCTTTTCAGCCTAATGAACTATCTTTAGAAATTTTTTTTTTTGAGACAGGATTTCACTATGCAGTTCAGGCTAGCCTTGAACTCACTTTGTAGCCCAGGTTGGCCTCAAATTAGCAGCAGTCTTCCTGCCTCAGCCTGCTGAGTGCTGGGATTACAGTCAAGTGCTCTCATCTCCAGCCTTCTTTAGCAACTTTTATAGTTCATAAAGTTCTTAGTTTTTATCTGAAATTATCTAAATTTGATTTCATTTTCGAAGAACAGTTTCACTGGATATAAACCTTGACTGACAACTGTAATTTTCATTTTGGTTTTCACATTCTAGTATTTGTGATGCAAAATGTGCATATTTAAAATAATGTGCTTTAGTGATTCTACATTCTGTTGCAGTACTTTGAGCATTGCTTTTTGTTATTGTTGCTTTAGTAAGTAATTAACTTTGATGGATTCATATTCTGAAATTCTTCTCCCTGTAAGGTATCATTGCAGATCTTGCAACATAGATTTTTGATTCTTTGTTTTGTTTTGGAATCTGTATTGTTTTGAAATTTATGTGTTCATACATACAAATACATATGTACTTTAGCATGCTCTGGGAAGTTTCCTTTGAACTGTGTGTTTTAATAGTCAGTCCATGATTTGTAAGAATTACACTGAAACACTGAAACCTTCTGTTCTGTGTAAGTTGAGAAGGTGGTGTAATTCACAGCAAAATCCCAAGTGTATCTGGCTTCTGCTGCTGCTAGACTCCCTGACGCAGACTTCAGCCTGTGAGGAAATGTGGAGGCTGGGTGAACTCCGACTTCCTGTGGGTCTCTCCCTTCTGAAAAATGTATTTGGGGAAGGAAGGTAATAAACTCTTACCTAAGGCTCTGGCAGTTTTCTATGAGTAAACACTTTTCAAGCTATTAGCTATTTTTGGTATTTTCCTCAAAAGTTTGATATTAATATTTTTGTTTTAGCTAATGGCTTATGCTCTGTGGAGACTATCCTCTTCCTGATGCCTTTACACTAAAGACAATCACATGCATTATTATAATTTCTGCTATTGCTTAAATCAAATGTATAATTCCCAAGCTTTTACATGTATGAATTTTAATTCTCTAGTGAAATTCCAAATATTGTCAAAATTTCTTGGAACATTTAGAAAACATTTTCATGCCCGCCATCATAACAGATAAACAAGTCATACATGCATCTACATTGTATACTTCCTATTTTTCCTTCCCTTGGAATCCTTTTTCCCCAGGCATGCCATTAATTTTCCACCAAATCCCAGATATTTGTGTGAAAAAGTTGTAAGGAATTAGAAAAGTTCGTTTCTGCGGTAGGCCATGGCAGGGTGCAGTGTCACCTTCATCAACAGCTCTTACGCTTCCGGTTTATAAACCCCTTCTCTCTCTGCTTCTAGGGCAGGACCTCCGAGATGTCGAATCCTGTGGAATGTACTGTCATCTCTGTTCCTCGAAAATTCTCATCTCACATTTTGGAGTCTCAGAACTGAAAAACTGCCAGAAAGGCTACTCAAATTTTTCAAAGATGTATCCTCTATTTTAATTGCTGACACTTTTAGTTTGTGCCTATAGGTGCTTCACGCTTACTTGTAGCACGGAGATTTGCAGAGAAAACAGTTGAGAACCTGTGAAGTTTATTGTGACTCCACTTTCTTGCAGTCCCTGAATGCCAACTTTTGTTTTTTTCAGAATTGGGAGAATGTTGGAAACTGATTTTCCCATCTGA
>RJWT010007473.1:0-27575 GCA_004365215.1 Cuniculus paca | reverse complement strand
TAATGTCAAAGCAAATTTTTAAGTAAGTAGAATTAGCAGTAATGAAGTATTAATTAGAAGCCAATAGAATGAAATCATACTCCTCTAGCTTGCCAGAGACATTACCTGTGTGTCAAGAAGAAGTGTTTATGGCCCGCATGTTAGCACTGCATGCCAATAATCTGAGCAGGTGGTCATTAGAGGCCTTTGCTAGAAGCCAGATCATTTTCCCCATGAATAGCTTGGTAAGGTCCAGGCACTTATTTTTCCTGAATTAGAAACCATTCCACTTCAGATTGCCAAGGTACCTGTCCACAATGCCAAGGAAGTGTTTTAGTAGTTCTCTTTTCACAAACTGAGAATGATTACTGCATTCAGAATTTTTCAATCTGTTTTATTGGATAAACTCAGAATATCTGCTTTATTGAATAAACTCAAAATCTCTGTTAGAGGCTTTCTTTCTTTTTTATAAACACTGTAATTGAAAGTATTGTTTTGGTAGAATCATCTCAGAAGACCACATAATCACTATTTAAATTAGCCCTAATTCATTTTACATTTGCTTATTTTACTGTTAACTTTCCCAGAACTATTTTTTTTTTACAATTAGAACATCTGAATTTTAATTACATTACCATCAAGAAGCTCATTAAAGTCACTTAATTGGCAACATTTCCAAAAAAACCTTAGCTGGGTTTAATATATTTTAAAGAGTTACTGTCAAAGTATAATTTCACCATTACAAACAGCTTGGCAACAACATTTGCATAAAGATCTGTCAGTTTCTGAAAAGTGCTCAAATGTTGGGAAAATCAGATTCGTTAAGTTGCCTTTCTTGAAACAGCCTAGCAAAGGAGGAATTATCACACACACTCATTCTGCAGTACCTCGACTACTGCCACGCCAGCACAGGTCTTCAATAAATGTTTGTTGAAGGAAATTAATAATACATTTTATACTTTGGGGTAGATTTTAAAACTGAAAGCTCCCTCATTTGTATTAAATTTAATCAGATATCCCTGTGCTAGCTGTCTTTTTCATTCTAAGAAATATTATATGGTCATTTAGAATTTCAAAATTTTTGTAAGTTGCTCTAGGGCCAGCATTCTGGAACTAAAATTTGCAATTAATTTTAGAATTTGTTTTGTTGTCCCCTCTTATACCTATTAGGATTTTCTTGTCATCCATCATATTTAAAATGGTGACTTGCATATACATTTGTTGTATGAATGAATAAATGAAAATCTCAAATTTGTAGTAGTCAAAGAATTAATATACTTTACAGCATTAATTAAAGTATTGGAACACCACTCTCCAAATATTATATCCAAATAAAGTGAGGTTAAAGATAACTGTTATTACAGAGTAGTTTTTTAAAAATAGAAAAATCAAGATGCTCTTAAATAAACCCTTTTAGTTTGGTATTTTCTACTTAAAATTTCTTCCCTTTGTATTTTGCACACTTTTTCCAATCCCAAAGAATAGTAATTCTAAAAAATGTATATAAACATTTCAAAAAATTTCCACACACATTGCTGCCTTACTTTCCACAAAAGTATTGTCCAATGTCTGGTATATAGTCAGACTCCACAAATATTTGTTGAATTAATAAATGAATAGATATACTGTGGCAGTCTTGAGAAAGACCTGGATGATTCTGAGGGTCAAGAGAGGCTTCATCAACAATTATGCTGAAAACCTCAATCTTCTACGAACACAGAATCATTCATTCATTGACAAATTGGAGAATTTCTATGATATGCTACAGAGATGAGCCATAAAGATTTCTTTGCTTCCAATAGCACTGTCATTGCTGATGACAATGTTTTACAGCCACACAGTTTAACATGGTAGCCACTAGCTACATGTAGCCAGTATGACCAGATTGCTGAATTTTATCTCATTTCAAATCATTTAAATTGTAATAGCCCTGTGTGGTTAGTGACTACCCCAGTGAGCAGTCCCACTAGGATTTTACAGTGTGTAGAACTGTGGAAAACATGGCACATTTGAAGAAATACAGGACTTTTAGCTACTGATGTCAGAAGTAGGGTTTGAAAAATCTGCATGGGGACAGATTGTTGAAAACTCCATGTGTCATACAGCTGAGTTTACATATTATTTTGCAGACAATGGATAATCACTGGAGGTTTCTATGTGGGCAATGATATGATTAGATTTGTCTCCTAGAAGTTGCTTCTGTGGCCATGGGAGCAAAAGTTTAAGGCTGGAGACTACTTATTACACATTGATATTAGAGTCCAGATTCGCAGATTCTACAGGGACAGAAAATAAATTGGTACAACAAGATTAGATTCTTTAACTTGTAATTACCCTGTGGTCTCCCTAGGTAGAGTATTAGGAAATGATGGTTGGTTATTTTTCTTTCTCAATGGGAGAGAATAAATGATGAGAAAATTATGAGTCTGTCTCTTGGGCTTGCTTCAGAGGTTGCTCTGTGGAGAACAGACAGAAAAGGTAATAGTTTTCTTGGGCCCTCAGGGCATCAACCATTGCATCAAGATTGAGAAGAAGGGCTGTGGGCAGTCCTAAATCTGTGATGGTATTCTCCAGTGTCACTGACCAGCACAAAGTACTCCTGCCTCATGTGAGGTGAAGTCATGTGGTCTCCATGGAAACATTATTTCAAAAAGCAGCAGTGGAAAGAGTGCTGGACTGAGAAATACCTGAAAGTTTTAAAGACTGTAGTCTATGATCTTTAAAGCTCCTTCTTGCTGTAACTAATGTACCATGTCTGGATAGGTTCTTCTGGCTATAGGTCATTGGAGCAGGCACAAGGGCACTCTGTCTGCTGCTGCAAAAAGAATTAATCTAGTGATGCAGGAATTCTCCATTGTGGTCCGGTATTGGGAAATATCTCAATGAAAAGTCCCTTTGACAGTGGCTTGGTGATACTTCCAACATTCCTTCAAGAACATCTTCAGGTTACCTGGTGTGGATCTTTTTAATTCTGTGGCTATTGTGGAGATGGTAACTCACTCATGGTTTCTGATTAGCTACTGGCAGATCATTGCTTTTGGGATTACAGCATGGTAGCTTTTTGTTTTAAATAAATTTTATAATATTGAACGAAAACCTCAGAAAAATGCTGCAGATATAAAATTGCCCTTTCAGTCATGATGTCTGTTTATATATTTATTTAAATTTAGTTATGGTCTAGTAATCTGAAGGTAGTTACCATTTCTAAAAAATGGAATGGAATATAGAAACATTTCCAAACATGTAGCATTTCTTAAAAGGAGCCTGAATTCAAAAGTCTGACTTTATCTTAACCAAGTGTTTTTGGCAATGCTAAGGAATTTTCTGAGATAAATTTAATAAACATTTCGTGGAGGGACAGTGTGGAGTGCAAACATCTCAAATGACTCATTTCATTTTCTGAACTATACTGTTGCCTACTCTGAGCTATTTGTTTCATCATTTGGAGTTCTCTTTACAAAAATCTTAAACTGCTTCTAGATTCTTCTTCTTCATCACTACCATAACAGTATTCGTTTGCTTGTCCTGGACAAGCATCCGTTCTATGACAGAACTTCAATCTGAAATCAAGGAACACATTAACACAACAGCACTTGAACGTCTGACTTTATTTTCCCCCCATACAAACAGTTGATAAAGAGCTGTGGAAAAAGAAGATATCTCCTTTTTTCTCTTCTTTCACATGGTACTTGAAAATGTAAACAATATTGACCTTGAACTTCTGAACCCTTCTACATTTTTACCATTCTTCAGATCAATATTCATTCATTTGTATATACCACTATTTTACAGTATGAAAGCAAACAGTCTGAGGGAAAACTTTCCAGCTATGTTACAGGCTTGTGTCTGCACTGATTTTAGTCTGGAGAAGAAAAACATTGCTTGAGGAAATGGGTCATGTGGGTGTATAAGTGGTTCGTGGAGATCCCGGATATGCCATGGTTCTGGTCAGCATACCACTGAAATACAAAAGAAAGAAGCCTGGTGTATTTCTGCAGACACAAAATACATCTAGATCTGACTTTTTTTTGCTGCTCTCAGGATCTGATTTTTTTTTTTATTAGTCTTGGGAAATTCTACCTACGAACACTTGAATAAATTAGTTTGCATGTAAACCTTTAGAGCAAGAATATTTAAAGCACTTTTGTTAACCTTCGTGACTGTTCAATAGTCTTTAAACTTATATTTTAAACCTGTGCATTCACAGCGGCCAGCACCCGAGCACCCTAGGGAATCAGGACCAGGAGTCATGGGTTCCAGGACTGCTATGTTAGGTCTGGCACTTTGAATCCCTGGAGTTTTGTTTCTTCATCTGAAAAACAAAGGCTGTGGATTTGTTTTTCCCTAAGACTGCTCGTAGCTCAAAAATTCTATGAGGCTCTTAGCCTGTGAATCTAACTCCTCTCTGCTGCAGAAAATTCACAATATAATGTGCCACATGTAACCATAAACACCTTTTATAGGTGTTAAAAAATCGCATTGTAAAAAAAGGGGGGTAGTATAACTTTAAAATTTTTTCTTAGGAAATGCCAGAAAGATGATTGTTTTCAGGGAATAAAGGTAGCAGTGGTCATGATGTAATGTTATGTGTTTACTGAGTTAAGTTTCCTTCTGGGGAGGAGGGAGAGAAGAGTTGCAATCCAAATGGTCAGAAAAAACTCACCTCATTCTTTGTAAATTATTAAAAAAAAATCAACTTCCAAGAGATGGAGTTCCTTTCCTCGAGTCTCATTTAACATAGGGAACTGAGGGAGAAATTATATTTGCTGAAGAGCAGGCAATGTGGCTAACAAGCATTGGCCTCCTTTGCCTTAGCTGTTCCCTTATTTTCTTCTGTTTCCATTTCTTTCTTTGTAAAACCTGAATTTGGCACTAAGTTTATTCATTCATTCATTCGTTCGTTCACTTAGAAAAACGTTTAAGCTTCTGCATTGGGTCAGCCATGTGCCAGGTGCTCAGCAAACAGAGACAAAAAGATTGTCTCACCCTGAAAGAACTGTTGGAGGCTCTGAGGTTCCTATAACATTCAGCAACTGCTTCTTACTGAATTAACAGAATCTTTTAGCTGCTTTGGAACTCATAGGCTTTATACATACTGTAAGTAAAAAACTGCACTTACATCCGTAAGATTGCAGAACCATTAAATGTTTGAGCTACATCATTTAATCTGTAAGCTCTCTTATTTTTCATGACTTAAGTGGAAACCCTACATGTAACCTGGCTAGTCTAGAGTCCTTCAGGGGGTGCATAAAAGAGTTCATTGCTAGTGTTCTGTTCACTTTTTGTCTTTTTGTCAGGTTTTACCATTGCTAGAGTTCATTGCTAGTATTCTGTTCCCTTTTTGTCTTTTTGTCAGGTTTTACCAAAAACAATCAAAGACAAGACCCTCCTCCTTTTAGCTGGGAGGTCTAAGTCCATGAACATGAGTAAAACGAAATTATTACCATTGCCTGGAAATCCACTTGTGCGTTAACCAGAGCTTTCGCGATCTGTGCTGAGTTTTGGAAGTGCACGTTATCTGCAACAAAGAAGAGAGAGAGAGAGAGAGAGAGAGAGAGAGAGAGAGAGAGAGAGAGAGAGAGTTAAAGTGTTGCTAAATACCAGAAAGCATAGAGTGACAATGTACTGCCTGGAAATGAACACCAACAATTATCTAGTCATACATTTGACATTGTCAGCAGTGAGTAATCACACTCAGATATGGAAATGTCCCTGACTCTTAGGTACTGACCCTGATCATAGGCATAGGAGGATGCTTAATGTTTCTTAAACAAAGTGATGCTGGCTCAGTATTTTTATGTGTAAGAGTCTTGCTTAAACCTCACCATCTGCTGTTCCGTGGATGAGAAGATAGTCTACATTTCTGAAATATTCTGCTCTTGCCATCACAGTTGAATTCTGGAAAAGAGGAAAAATTAACATTTTAGTTGCTGCAAGTTCTAATAGAAAACTAGCTAAATCATTGTGCAATGGACTTAGCACCAATACTGAAATTATGTATTGCTTGGGTTGATAAATATTTAAGAGTCAGAGCAACACATTTTCATCATCATTTGCATTACTTCCATCTGATTCTTAGTTTGAAAGACTGAAAGTTTATGTGTCATATGTTACATATGAGTGAGACCTTAGGCATAAATGATGCCCGCTCAAGCTGTGTAGGGGCTGGGGGTGGGGAGGAGGGTTGGGAAAAGGAAGGTTAAGGAAAGGAAGCTGGTAAAAGAATGAATAGAATTCAAAAGGGGTAAAATCCTTTCTAGAGAGGTGGTTTGCAATTAACAAAAGACCATCATTTTTATTTGAGAACCCGGAACTGAAAGCATAAACTCTGAATTACTATTTTAAATCATTTGACACATTTGAAATAAATTAATAGGCTAAATAAAAAGGAAAATGCTTACTTTATAGTGCTCAAGGTTATCGTCCTTTGTTGGCAGACCCATGAATCGTTCCGTGTAGATAGATGCTGTCAAATATATAAATATGTTGTTTGCATGTTGTACACGCCATTTTATTAACCAAAAAGATGACTTAGTTTAATAATTGTTCCTCAGTTATCTTATGGGAGGTCTAGAGGCAAATTCTTGCTTTACTTTGTAAAATGGTTGGCCTCAATGAAGGTATGTTATTTCTGCCATTCACCTCAGTAGGTTAGATAAATAATGTATGAGGCAATTACAGGAACAGAGCTCCTGAATGTCTCCTTTCTAGGGTTGTTCCTAAGTTTTTTCACTACTACCTCCCAAGGGAGACTACTGAAGTGGGAATGACCTGTGGAATAACCTATAGAATGATTTTCAAAGAAATCACAAACAACCACCTCTAGTGCTTTTATTGGTGTCATAGTTCATGTGGGATGAATATATGTTCCCAAGTCTATCTCCCTCAGTCACACACACACACACACACACACACACACACCCCATATACTTTTTACTTTCTGAGTATTCTCTACAAGCCACAATTGTCTCATTTTTACTCCAACACAGGAAAGAGGATCTGTTGAAGACAAATCATTAGAGCTACTTTCAAATAATCATTCTGCATTGATGTTAGTTGTAGAAACATGCATGTACAGAAGGCTACCTCCAAACATATTTTTCATTTCTCTTAATTTCTGGAGCAAATGAGTTGCAATTGCAACCTGCAACATAAAGGTGAATTTCTTGGCCCCTGGCCTGTTTTTGCAAAAGATTTGCTTTAGAGCCAATTGTGCTGTGACTACATGCCTTCAAAAGCACAGAATTAGCAGTAATTTGAAAGATTTCATTCAGTAGAAACTCAAAGTTTCTGAGAGAAAATAACACATTAGATTTTAGAAGAATCCTGCCTTTGAGAATATCTTTGATTGTTGCAATGTGATTACAACGAATCATATGAACAATCTCATTTATAGATATTTTTTCCCAATGATACTGGGGTGATCTTTACTGCATAATTTGTTTTCCTAACAACCTCAAATATAGAAGTAATTATATGTTAAATATTTTCATGTCAATATTTATGAAATATTTCCATACCGTAATATTCCCAGCTGGAGACTGGAGCCACTGCTATTCCACATTTAAAAAGACCAGTGCCAGATGCAAGGGTCAGTGATGAAACATAACCTCCATAGGACTGTGGAGACATTGTTGTGCGTCAGTACCAGAATTACTTTCAGAAGATCCTCCATATTTTTATAACAGTGCTACTCAGAGTCAGTACTGATGGGAGCAGGGATATGTGCACAAAGGTAAATTAAATGTTAATCTGACACCTCTGGCAGCAAGCTCCACCAGTAGTTTCATCTATAATAGACTAGAAATAATTGGTGTGTTAGTCAGAATAGACTCCCCAAAAGCAGAATAGGTATTAAGAGCTAGATGCAATTATAATTCTACTAAAAAATAAATGTCTTCTTTTTATCTATCTTTCCAACTAAGACCTTGCTAAAACAAAAACAGGATTCCACTAGAAAAAGATGCATAAAAAAGGGAATTATTCCCAAAATGTAAATGTAAGTCAATTTCCACAGTTTACAAGAGTTCTGTGAGGCAGAACTTATATTGATATGCTTACTAATTTTCACAACAGAACACAAAAAGAAGGGGGTGAGAACCTTTTAGAGATTTTAAGACACGGTCAGAAATTGTGACTTTTGTAGTTACATATTCTATTTTGAAGAATTCTGAAATAGTAGCTTAAAAGAGAAAAAATCATTGGGATTTTTCAAAACCTTTTATTTCTTCTCACAAATTTAATGGAAAAGCAAAGAAATACTAAAGGGGATACATAGTGTAGAATCATTAGTAGGTTTAGCTCTCATAGAGTTCTTTCCCCCAAGGAGTCAACAGAAATGGGACCCTTGTAGCAGAATTTCCATATTACTTGGATATTTGAACCTTTTCCTAATCATTGAGACATGAACAGGGCATCTCAATGAGGCTGCCTGTCTTTCTGGAAATCAAATTTTGCCCATACAGACATACTGGGAGAGAAGTATTTCTCCTAGGAACATGGTGAAGCAACCTTCTGGAATATGAATCAAGGATAAAGTGTACAGTAGATCATGAAATAATTTTCAGTGTTTTTTCTTGCTTTGATACAAGAACATCTGTAGATGTCATAAGGAAAGGGTGTGACATCCCCACAAAAACTATGCCTGAGTTTCAGGACATACTCCACAAATTTTGGGAACCACTTTCCTTAGGTTGTGATACATTATATCATCTGTTTACCACAGAAAAGACACGCTTTGAAAAAGAAGAGTGAGAGGAGATGGAGAGAAAGATAAAGACAGAGAGACAGACAGATAGACAGACAGAGAGACAGACAGAAGGTGATGGCAGCAGGTCAGTGGCCGAGGTCTACTTTAATCTGTGAAATACAGAGAGTGGAAGAATAAGCTGAACAATCATGTTGAATTCAACAGTTAAATGAAGAATCCTCTAACTAGTTTACAATTTTATGTTTCCAACTCTGGGGAATTTATTGAAGGCCGTTGGCTGCAAAATACAGAATAAAAGAGGCGGCTCCAATTATACCATGGCCTCTTTTTATTATACTTGGAGGAGAACTAAGCCATGTTTTAATAGGGGAAAATTATATTTTAAAAACAGAAGGAACATTTGCGTTTGAAAGTCATTTTGGTAAGTGAAAATTTTTTATCTCATTCAAACTTTCACTTATAAAAATAATTTGTTTTGATTAGTAGGTTAGCAAGAACTATTCCTAAAATGGAAGGGATTTCCTTCCTTTTTAATTTTAAATTTAAATAAGAGTAAACTTAAGGCCTTTAGAAAATGATTATTGTTTCTGATTTTATTGAAAAAAAATATTTACCAAAAATAAAAACACTAGGTCTTGCCTCTTCTCTTGAATGCCCCAGAACAGAAAATAGCATGAAGTAAGATTTGATGCAGAAAGACTTTGCACATAGTAAAAAAGTTTCTTGAACATTTCAGTTAAAAATCTTAGGAATTATTAATATGTATAGGCTCAGAGATTAAGTGTTAGTGCTGTATTTAAATATAATTTTCCTGTTTTCATAATGAATACAATTTTTTCCTAGGAATTTTTTAGGGCAAAAGCTACTGTATTTGTAGCACAACAAAAGAAGGCTATGCTTTAAATTTCCAGGCAGCTTGGAAAAGCTGTTCCTCTTGTAGAAATGAAGGGGGGAGCGGCCCATGTTGACTTTTTTATGCTCTCCCATGAGTGGGGCTCCCAGGCTGAGTGGGTGACTGCAATAGGCGAAGAACCCACAGAGCAGATTGGCCTTAAGAATTCTGGAATTGTGTCCTTTGCACTTAGATGCCTTGCCATTTTGTTTAAATGAAGGATATCTTTAAAAACATTCTTAGAATGGCACAGGATTTTGAAATAGGGCTTATGGAAGATTCTTATATGAGCCATAATGCACACTGGGACATTTTACCTACAGACAGTAATAATAACTAGTTAACATTTTTCTGACCAAGCTTATTGCGCTGGTCTTTTGGGGGCCCACACAATCTGTCTCCCTTCTCCTTCCTCACACCTCCTCCACCTGTCTCTTCTTATTGCTCATTGGTTCTCTTCATGTTCTTTGAATTCTCCAGGCATTATCTAGCCTCAGGACGTTTGCAAATGCTGTGACCTTCTGCCTGATGTTTTTTATTCAGAAGCCAGCATGACTCACTTTCTTTTTTCTAACTCAAATGTCACCTCAAAAGAGCCTTCTCTGATCTTCTAGTTTAAACTTATACTCTGCACCCTCCCTTGTTTTGTTTTACATTTCTCCATGGCATTATCATCATTCCACATTCTATAGTTTACTTATTTATATTGCTTGTTGTCTTTGTCCTCAAAGATTCCAAGAGTAGTTTTGTCTGTCTTTCTTTTGTCTGTGAGAGTAGTTTTGTCTGTCTTTCCAATAAATATATCCTCAGCATTGAGGATCTGGACTAACATAGAATAAGGATAGAATTAATATTTGTTGAATATATGACTTTGCTATGAACTCATGTAATCCTCACAGTGACCTGGTGAGGAAATGATTGCTACATTTCACAGTGAGGGAACTGAGGCTCACAATGAACTTAGAGTGGCTGTGGGGTCAGTAAGCAGCAGAGCTGAGGCTCCAACATAGGACACCTAACTCCACAATGCAGGGCATTTCTGCTGTATCCCTACACTAGGGCATCTTCTCTGAGGGGAAATAATATAGTCTAATAGAGTCTCATTACAAGTGCAGTTGTCCTACTTTTATGTTGTTGATCGCGCATAGCAATTCAAATTGCTTATAATTAGTCAGTGGAAAAGAAAGGAACTAAGATTAAATAATTAACTAATGCTTATTCAACACCACCTGGCTAGGTCTATATTAACAAAGAAAAGCCCTTAAATGAGGCTGTTTTTCTAATAATTTAGGCAAAACCTCACAGCTCTACAATTGTCAGAATGATTGCTTCAATTTTTTATTCCATGCAGGGTTTTATCAATTTTGATAGTTTGGGTTAGATAGTTCTTTACTGTAGGACTTTCCTGCATTGTGCGAGGTGTAACAGCCTTCCACGCTCCTGTCTCCTACATGACAATGAGCCTCCCTCAGTGTGGCAACCAGAAAGGATTCCCGACATTGCCTAATGTTCTGAGCACAAAACCACCCTGGTTAGGAACCACTGTAATAGACAGATACTTTTTAGGCACCACAATGGTCACATAGTAGATATTTAATAGCCATCTAAAAGCTGGGATACTGGGCTTTGCTTTATTTGAGCCAAAAAAATGAAAGGGTAAGGTGGAATTACTTCCTTCCCCTTTTTGGTCTGGATAATGGAGAAACATGTAGGATTTGTCTTACTGACCAACCGAGTCTGAAAGAAATTGTTAAGTTAAACATGATGTATCATGCAGACCACAAAAATAACCAACACTTCATGAACAGATACTCTCTCCCCTGACATGGAATATATTAATAGCGAAATAACCCTGTGGTCTTCATCAATGTCTTCCTCTTTTCTGCCTCCAGTTTCTAACAGGTTCCTGCTTATTCATTTGTAAAAGAACAACCAGAGCCATGGCATTTTTCTAGTCTCTAGTTCACTAGCTTACTTTAGGTGTTTGCTACCTATATCCACTACTGTCCCTTGGTCCTTCCTTTTCTGCCACCTACCATCCTTCACTCTCCTCCTAAAAGGATCTTTCTAAACCACCAGTACCACTCCTTACTGACTTTAACAGCACTTTTCCTATAAGTGTCCATGTCAGTGTATTTGAGGATGGACAAGGAATAAAAAAATGTGGAATTACATACTTCTTGTAGTGTTGTGTTAAGTAAATTTAACTGACTTCATTACTTGTCCTTCATTACGTCTATATACACTATTGTTAAAAATTAATGATTGACTAAATTACTAGACCATTGGATATTCCTGAAAAATCTGGTATTAGTGGGACACATCTTTGGAGAACCTTGACTTGCCCTGACTTATAGGATTAAATTCAGTTTGAATAACACTCAGATATTTGACATGGCCACATATGGTGCTAAACATTTGAAAAACAAAGAAAAGATAGTCAAATCCATGAATGATGAACCTGCATTCCTATAAAGAAAAATACAAAAAGCTATTGGAATATAAAGTCAAACCTGAGTGTGGTCTTAAAGAGCAACTAAGAGTTTTCCATTTTGAAAGGAGGAAGAGGTGAGGAATAGAAGAAGCAAGTGGCATGGATGAATATTGCAGGTGTGAGGGTCTGCATGGAAAAGCAATATGGTAAAAGTTGTACTTTTAATGACAATTTTACTTACAACATTGGTGCTTGTGAGGCCAAAGCACAGGGTTTATTAGGAAACAATTGCAATATTTTAAACAGGTGCTATCCAACCCACGGTCCATGGACCAAAGCATCAGCACAACCTAGGATCTTGCTAAATAAGGAATACAAACTTGAGCCCCACCCCACTACATCAGAGTCTCTGGTGGCAAGACCCTGGCTGCTATACCTTAACAAGCTTTTCAGGTGATGCTCATGCATCTAAAGTTTGAGAAGATTTGTTCTAAATGACATATGAAGAAACTCTAAGGCATCATTAATGGAGATGGCAAGAATTTAGATGTCTGGAGGTAGAAGAGACAGAATTTACTAACCAACAGAATGTTGGAGTTCAAGAGAGAGGGAGATTGAAAAACAGCTTTGGTCTTTCTAATTGGGTGAGTAGGTATGTGGTGGGGCCTTTAATAAAGATAATGACTTGCTTTAAAGTTAACTGTGGTAAGATTAGTTTGAAGTAAACTAAGTTTGAAACTCATGTAACTTTTGGGAGAGATGATCAGGAAATGTTTGAAATATGAGCTTAGAAGAAGGACTGATATTCATGGCAGGGATCTGGTGATCATTATTATCTGTGAAACCATGGAGTTTGCCTGAAAAATGAGGAATCAAGGCCAGGTGCAGAAACAATCTAACATTTAATGAACTAATGGAGCATAATAATCATAGATATACAAAAGAATACAAAGACAAAGGTGTCACAGAGCTACGTACAAAGTCTACTTTCTTTTGTGGCTGAAAAGGTCCTTGTTATCTGGCCACCTGCTTATCTAAACTCATATTCTACATCCTCCTCATGATTCTTTAGGTTTGTGAAATTTCACATATTCCTGAGCAACCTACAGCTGAGCCTTGCTAACAAAAAGTTAGCTCAGGACCTTGGCAACATGGTCTTCGCTGTGCCTAGAATGCCTCAATATTAGTTTATCTCTGCCAATCTCCAGTACTAATTTATTTCTGAATCCTCCCTTAACATCTACAGCTATACTTAATTACTCTTCTCCGTCTTTCTCCGTCTAAGTTACAACTGTTTTAATAATTGAAATATTGGCGATTCATAGTCTTTCTATTGTCTGTTTTCCCCTACAAGAAGGTCCGAGTTATGTTTCTTTTTTTTTTTCAGTTATACTTCTTTACCTATCCTTTAATCTTAAATATTTCACTAAAAGACCTACTTGTTAGCCAATGAAAACTTACACAAATGAAAGAATTAATGTGTCAGTGGTAAGAAAAATGAATTAATAAATGTGAACTGGTCTAAAACCTGAACAACTAATAAAAGCAGAATGGTTTTAAAGTCTTTTCTACCTTCCGTTTGCATTGCTGATTTGGGATCTACTCAGGTAATGCATCCATTGTCAGTGTGCTTACTGCTTTTTTCTCCTAAGCATACTTTCAAAAACCTACTTTACAATCACTGCCGTGCAGGAAAGTAAGCTAAAAGGAGTAAGATATACTATGTCTTTCAGTGGGATTTGGGAAGTAGATGTGGTAACACTTTCTTATTGAAGAATGTCAGTTGATATAGATATACTTTTGGGTGATGAGTGGGTTCTTTAAACCATCCCACATGATGGTTATCTACCAAACTAATATGTAGGAAGTTCTATAAATGAAATAAAAAGTCTTACTTTACGGCTATTTCAGTCTGTAGTTAATGCAAATGCTAAAGATTCTATGTACAAGGGCTAATATGATATGTGCTAACATTAAAAAAAATTACTGTAAATGACATGCAATTGTTAATGCCTCTCAGAATATTCACCCTCATTTTGAACACATTTATCCCATTATTCTTTTTAGTTGTTGTTGCTGTGAAGCAAGGTATGGCTTTGTAGTGCTGGTTGGTCTTGAACTCACTATGTAGCCCAACCTGGCTTTGAACTCATGGTGATTCAACTGCCTCAGCCTCCCCAGTGCTGGGATTATAGGCACCTCAACTATGCCTTGCTTTTATCCCATTATTCTTGCCACTTTCTGAAGCAGTTCTGGAAGTCTTCACTAGATGTGATCAAAAATACAGTGAGCATTGCTGCTGACTGTCATCCAACAGAAAATCAGGCTCATAAAAATGTAAGAATGTGTCCTCACCCACCAAATTCATGGATCTGGCACTTTGGGACTTCTGGCTCTTCTCCAAAGTCAAATGGCTGTGAAAAGTGAGCATTTTTTAACTGGTTTGGGAAACTGAGCCAATCGGGACAGTGCACCTGGATTTGAAAGTAGTCTTCCATAATTGCCTCAGAAAGTGGCAAGGTTGTGAGTTCGATCCCCAGTACAAAAAAAAAAAAAAGTAATGGAATAAGTGTGCTTGGAGCAAAGGGAAACATTTTGAGGAGGATTAATAGCAATGTGTCTTACTGTAATAAAAAATTAAACCTTCACTGTTGTTTTTAATAACAACTTTTAAGTGTTCAGTTTGAAATGAGAATCTTTCAAAGATTTACTTTAGGAAATTTCATTAAAATGGATGATAGAAAAGGTCTTATCTGAAATATTTCACTATAAAAATATTTCATTTATTTCTACCCATTTGATTTCCATTCTGTTTAGATATTTAACATTCAATAGTTTTAAGAAGGACCAAATGGCTTGAAATAACAACTTTCTCCAAATTTGTAACAGCCCTTCATCTGGTCACTGGGCTGAGAATTGAGTTGAATCCTGCAGATTCCCTCAATACTGGGTTTCATTCCCTCTGTCTTGTGCAGGCCGCTTTCAGAGAAAACAGCCAAGAAAAACAACCCAAGCACAACCGGCTGCAAATTGACTTGCAAATGTACAAATTCAGACCAAAAAGTGAAGCAGGAAATTTTCTTTGAAGGGTAATTATCATAATTTATAATGGGCAAACCTAAACTCTTTCCAGTATTTCTCCAAACTTTCCAGTGACTTCATTGGCTATGACTGACAAGTTTTGCCACTTTTCTGTGTACTTTCAATGCCTATATGGGCCTTTAAACTTGGGAAAACATGATAAATAACTAGAAAATCAAACAGTATTTCTCTTTGGTTCGTGCAAATTAGCAGTAGGTCTATTAAAATGATTTGGTTGCCAATAGGGGTAGGTGTGTGAGAGGGAGAAAGAACTCTGATAGGTTGACTATGACTGTGCTAGGATAAGTAGCAAAGAATTCATATTCTAAAAGTTTCTTTAGTGCAGCTTTGCATAAAAATGAAATATAGAATAGAAGATATATTTAAATTTAAAATGACAAAGGCTATAATACCTCTGATGAGTGCTGTTTAATTAAGTGTGTTATAATTTGGTACCAAAAATTAAATAAACTTCTGTCAATTACGAGTTAATTGGCTGTACAAGGGAGAAACTGAATGATTGGGGGTGGGAAACAAGTACTTAAAACCACCACTTTGAAGCCTAAATTATCCAAACTGACTGTTTCCATTGACAGATTAAATTATGTTTCAACATTAACATTTCATGAGAAACTTTATAAGCGAACACTTAGAAAATGATGATTGCTGAACTGAATAGCAGGCTTAAAACATATAAAACAACTCACCCAGCCCCATATGGCTATTCTTTTTTCATCAATGAAACCCATTTCTATGAATTTTCTAAAGGAAAAGAAACAAATTTTTAGAATTTTAAGTGTGTACACATGACATTTACTTCATTACACAAGCATATTTAATCCAAAAACTTAATAGAAATGCTACATTTTCTTTGTTTAAACACATGCATGATAAGGTTGCATTTACAAATAATTAAAATAATATTACCATGTTTTCTGCAAAGAATAAAAGGAACCCCCTGACTCCATTGTACATTTATTGAGTAGTGATCTTAGCACGGCAAGGCCTGGTGTCCTAACCTTGTTGGGTGGGTTACCTAAGACTCAGGCTTGAAGACTAGCTCATGGTAACGTAAGCTATAACAGCTCTGTTAGGTACATTTCTAAATTCTTGACTTTTGGGAAGAATTTTTGTTTTGTTGCTGTTTTCAATATTAATTCTTTATGATCTCTTTTGCTCAGTTGGTGATAATCATCGTTTCAGTTTTAGACATATTTCAGATTTAGATACCTTCAATTCATAGTGTGGACAGTTGCACGCATCTTTTAAAATATAGAAATGATTCATTTTTGCTCTATCACAGAAAAGCCTCTATCTGCAAACTATTTTGAAAATACACGTTCTCTTAGAACAAATGTTCATGAGAAAAATAACCTTTAAAAAGTCATGGGTAACCTTCCAAGTTGGTACAAACAAATATTTCAGGCTAGTTTGTAACATGTCCCCTGACGGCAGGTGATGTAAAGAAAATGTGATTTATTCGGGGAATGATTTGATAACTACTCAAAGATGTTTCAGAGAAACAGAAGCAGCGCTGAGAAGAAGCGGCTCAAGTGCTGGATGAGCAATTGTAAGGGATGGAGAGGAGGAGACCAGAGAACCACCACGGCTTAGAAAAACGCCATGGTTTTGTTTTCCGACTCAGGTCCCACCAGTGCCCTTCCTCATCAGTTCTCCAGAAGCAGAACTGAGTGATTTTCATTAGTTGCCTCTTAAAGGGATTTTACAGCAACCATTTCACTCATTGCATTGATTCAACTTGCACGTTTCCGATGCACGGAGGAGTTGGGCAAATGCCCGGGACAAACAGATGGGAAGAGGCCCCGTTAGTCACAGCTTACCCGACACTGATTCTGAAGGACACTGAGCAGTGTACAGGGAAGAAATGCAGTAGCAAATGGAAAGTTGCTACCTGTGTGGATGCAGCTCATGGTAACGCCGAACAAATGGGAAGCACATTGTGGCCCTTCAGCTATTCTTCCATAACTCCCAAAACCCAGTGAAACAAGAGAAGGTTCAGTATCGTGTTAAAAATAGTCTTGCTGCTAGTGCTTGAAGACAGGTCTGAGCCATAAAACCAGTCGTGATTTTATGATTTCCCAGAAGCTAGCAATCATATACTGCTTGCATCTGGGATAAAAAGCAAATAGCAGGTAATACATGAGAACAGGAAATTCTTTACAGCTCCCTTCCTACCTTTATTCTAAAAGGATGACATTTACAGGAAATGATAGTGCAATAGTTAACATGGAAATGAAACATTAACACTTAATGTGGCAGAACTAGGTTAAAGGTTAGCCAGATGTCTCAGCGCTTTGAGATCAGCAAGGCCCTATAAAATTCACCTCCAAATTCTGAAAATCTTCCAGGAAGTTTGTCAAAAATGCTATTGATACTATAGTTAGATCAACGCAATATAAGTAACAAATGAATTGGATGCTTTCCTCACCTCAGAAGTGAATCGAACCTTTTAATTTCCTCCCATAAAAATGATTGTAGGCAAAGGTGAACTGAGAATCCTACTGACCAATTGCTTTCCTATTTTAGGGATGTTGGTGTGGATACTATCTATAATAGTATGATCAGTTATTTCTTCTCATATAATTCATCATTAATTCTCAAGTTACAAAAAATTAAAAGCTGTAGGAATGTCAAAAATGCCAAATATACCACAAATGAAGGCACTTGATCTTACAACCACTGAAATTTTATGGTTCCTTTATATTTGCCGTTTTTAGGAACACCTGAAGAAAACCTGTCTCCGTTTCATATATGTTTGTGACTTTGCAGTCATACTCTTAGAAGCATTCTCTTTTGCATACATAAATGTTATGAGGATGTGTTGCTTTTTTCCTCCCCTTATTTGTTTATTTGTTGGATTTGATTAGCATTTACTATTGTTTCAAAACACATATGTATGATTTTCTTTTGGTATCTAGAAAATTTAGCTAGATTAGATTTCATAAGATAATCAAAGGCACATATTTGATCCTCTGGGGGAAATTTGAGGGTTACACTGTAATGAAATCCCAGTTCCCCAGGTCAGGTATTCAGAATCTGACTCCTAAAAAAAAACACTTCTTTGAGAGACACATGGTTGAATCATCCTCAGGATCTGCGTTATAATGGTAGCCTTTTTAGTTTTTGCTTTCTCACAGCATTAGGTTCCTAGGCATTCTTCTACCATTTTCATAGTAGTGATTTCAAGCAAAGCCAAGGCCAGCCCTGAACATACGTCTACTGTTGAGTATGTTCTACGATTAGGCCATGCAGCCACCTCATCTTCACTGGGGTGTCCACCAAAAAGTCCCATGTAACAGCAGTGCTGTTACCTCAGAGTGCAGACGGTTCACCCCCTTTCACCAGATTGAAAGTGCTTTGAAAGAAGAGATTGTAAATTTTACAGTTTCATAGTGAGTGTAGACATGTATTAATATTTGATTGAATATTAATTGTGATTGAATTAGTTGTGGTTGAATTGGGGAGCAAATGAGTGAACATACATGTGCCCTATTACATCAAAACTTCTTCAGGTACCATCCTACAATGTATCAGAGAAAGTAATTACCACCACTGCTGCATCTTCAATGCCAAAGACGTTTGGTACTACTGTGATAATCAGTAGAAAGTAAAATTTGTGGCTTTGTGTCCTACATATTAAACATTAGAAATAAGAATTTTTTATTACAGTCTACATATGCTATTTAGGTTTAAAATTTCACTAAACCAAAGGAAGATATTAAGAAGGTATTTCTTCTTATGCTCGAGTGGTGATTTTGTGGTGGTAAATCATGGCACAAAAACATGATGTACTTCATTGTTTTTGGTGGGGTGATGATGATGATGATGTTGATATTAATGATTATAATGATATGAAGATAATTTTTTTTAACTAACTCCAAAACAAACCACTTTTAGTTCTACCAACCTTGGAAAAGATCTAACTGAATTACAAATGAGGCATAATTTTTATCTTGTGCTGTCATGTAGTCCTGTATTACATGTCCTTGGTAATTATTGCATAGTTTGAATACAAATAAACATGACCCAAGGTGAAAAAATACCCTATGGAATTGAGGCTAGAATGCTGACAATGATGTTAACATTCCTGTTAAGGCGTACAGTCTTTATACAAGAAACCAATGTCTCAGTGAAGATCTTTGCTTTTAAATTCACTTTTTATTGCACAATTTACCTCCTAAGAAATTAACAACTCAAAGGTCAAAAATCTGAATCACTGAGGATTATGGAGTCAGATGTAAAGAGTTAATGATGGCTGTAGATTTTGGTATTGTTTGATTAACCTATCAATTTGCCAAGTTTTGTTCAAATAGACTGTTTTTAATTGGAGATTTTTTGTTTGTATATAACTGTTCACAGAATAGAATAAATATTTTTAAATGTATGAGCTACGGTTACTTTCCTACTTGTACAAATAATTTTAATCTAAACTCTTGTGGTTTGATTAGATCCAAAAACCTGGAGAACATCCGGGCCTAATCTGTGTTGTATATGTTACATTGAGATCATTAATTATTAATGGAATTAAGGTTGTAAAAGAAATATACAAATGAATCTTTTAAATTGCTCTTTTTTTGTGAATTGGTGTTTAACATACAGCTGTCATACACACAAAATTATTCATGGCTAAAATGCAATTAATCCATAACTTTAGATTTATAAACAACTATTCTCTACCTTCACTTGCTCACACTACTATAACAGAATCTTGACACCTAGAGAAAAAGCAGAGGAATTCTGCACAGTGTCCCCAAAGCAATAGTAATTCTAGTGACAGTATTCTTATTGTTTGAGGAAGAGATGACTGAACTCTAATTGTGATTGATAATATAGTTTGGCAGAATCAGATTATGAATTTGTATTTTCTCTAAATGTTTTCATAGTATTATTTATATCATGGAAATTAAATATATTTTTCTCAAATGAAAACTGGTATTTTCATGGTAGCACAAGTGAACCTGACAGCTAGGGTAATTACAAATGAATGCCCAACAGCTGAATGTATGAAGTTTGGATAAAATCTTGAGCCATTTCTAAACTTAAGAGGTAGAATTCACAATGCTTAAGCAAATCCAGATATTTGCTTTCTGAAGATCATCGCTAAAGTCACTCAAAGTTTCCCACCAATTATGAGCCTTGGTAATAAATGAATGGATATTGATATTACTGACACATTGAACAGGCTATTTGTCACTTAGTGCTATAAATCACTTTTTTACACATTTAGCAGATCTCTTCCATAAATATTTTTTCCCCATATGTGACAGAAATACCCCTGTAAGAATAATTCTAACTTTGAACTAAGTGAGGAAAATAGATAAAAAGAATTAAGTCATTAAGGATAAGGAAACAGGGCTGGGTGTTTAGCTCAGTGATAAAACATATGCCTAATATGCACAGTGCCCTGGGATTCAAACCCCAGCAAAAAAAAAAAAAAAAAAAAGAGACAGAGAAGAAAAAGGATGGAAAAGCACAGTAGGGGTTGCATGGAATTTATTGTATGTTGACATCAATGTGAATGAGAAGGTGCTCACCTGACAGCTGTAATTTGATCCTCAACTTCATAAACACCCAGCTTTCGATATACTGCATACAATATTTTGTCACCTTGGAAAGCTGTCCCTCGACCATCCACCAAGGCAATGACTATGTCTTCCTTACTTGCAAGATAAGATATCCAGTTAATAGAGAATACAGACCTTACACTCTGGGTGCAGGGACCACCATACCTAAAGGAAGGGGAAAAAGTAAGAACAAAATCATAAAAATTCAGAATGCTCTATAAAACTCAACTTTCTAAACTGGCCTCATATTACCTCTAGTAATTACCAGTACAATTATGTGATAAAATTTCAATGACAATTGCATTAGAACTGGCTCAAAATCAAGAGAGGATCAGGCTTTTCCCAGAGGTTTGTTACAAGGAAGTTGTTTTGGGACACAGCCTCTCCTATTCCCCAAAACGGATACATCTAGGGTTGGCATTTCAAGGAATATGTGTGGGTTTTTCGTCATTTCTGCCACCTGCCACTTGCTAAAAGCAGACATAAGATATACTAAAAAAATGCATGGTGTTTTAAGCAAATTGTGTGTAGGTCAGCACTGATTTTGGGTGTGATTCCACTAAATGTATTCCATTCCTTTATTTCTTTTCTAACTCAATTACATAAGATGCGAAGATGATTTACAATGCTTTTTTGGCTGCAATTTCTCTATCTCAAAGGTATTCAGACACATTTGGCAATTTGCCACAGAAGTAAAACTCAACACAACCATACAAGCAAGTCCATCTAAAATCTCAAAACTTCCTCAATCTATTTTAAATAGCCATATTTTATTTACTCTGATTAGTTGAGGAATATATAAAAACAGCATCAATAGGAACTGTTACCAAGGAGAATGGCTCATTCTATTTTATAATTCTGTATTTCATTCAACATATTTTCAGTAAATAGTTTTAGACCAAGGAAAATATTACATACACTTGAATTAGCAAAGGATACTTCTTTGATCTGTCGAATTGCGGAGGAAGAATCATCTTGTACCACAAAGCTTTGGAAAACAAAACAAAACAGAACAATCTTCATTTCAGAACATGCACAGCATCACTTAAATTCTCTAATAAAAATGTATATCACCCAAGCAGTGATTAGTAGTAAATTGTTAAGAATTAAGAATATATTTTGAAATGATTTTTAATACGTATTTTAAGTTCAATTTACAAATGACTAGAAATGTTGAATTACTGGTTATTTCAGAAACACAAACTCTAAAGTTAAAATTAGGTAAATTCTATTTTTTAAAAAAATCAGCATTGAAAGAAAGCAATGGAAAAATATAAGATTAACCGTATTCGTAACCGTATTAAAAATTTAGCAGAACCAAATACTGCTACAGTAAAATCGTTTTTAAAAAGAACTTGTAATATATCATAAGGTTTGCAGTATAACATTTACACTGTAATTTTTTAAAGCAAGACAAGTGTTTAGTTTTATAAGTGAGAAGTTTTTAAAATATCTTACTAATTTCATCCACTTCAAGTTTCTTAATTTCTTCTTTAGGCAGCTGGATATTTTTTAAAGCGTTTTCCAATTCCTTGTTTTCTTCTAGGATTTTAATTTCTTTAAAAAATAAAATGTTGATTTTTAATTAATAATATTTCTATAGTTTTTTTCTTTAAATTCCTTCGACTTTAATATGGATGAAACTGCAACTGTGTAAGTCTCCTTTAAAGATTTTTATATTGACAAGCAGTTTGAATCCAGCTTTTAGAGCTGATACAGGTTTAGACAGGGCATTATGTTCCAGTCGCTATCTCCTATACAGATTTTTATTTCCAAAACACATTTTGAGAAGAATCATAGACCCAACAATGTTAACTCAAGAATGTTTGTTTCTCCATCTTAAATTTGTTTATTTTTTTTACCTAAAGCCGCAACCTGACCAAAGGTGACATTTCACTTATTATCTATTAAAATATGTAGTAAATATAAAATCTACATCACTAAGTCTTCAAATTTAAAATAATTATGTAGTTACAGAATTTTTAAATTTTCAATGTGTGAAGCCAAATATTATCTCTGACATTTTATAACTATTTAGTTAACTTTTTGTTGTTGTTCTTGATGAGTATAACAAATTTTCCGTTTTTCAGTAATTTAATTACTGTGTGTGTATAGATTCCTTCAATTTTTTCTCCCAAGGTTTTCATATATCCAGCAAAACAACACATTTGTGCTATGCTCTGTTTTGTAGCTTTAAAAACATAAAAACTGCAGGTTATACTTGATCTTTGTTTTGTTTTACCCTTTAATCTTTGAAACTGAACAAATCCATTTGATCCTCTGAATGTTATAGATTGATGATAGACAAAAACAGGTTTAAGCAATAGTGGGATGTTTGTGAGTTTTATTTTGAACAGGAATTGTTACCTGAATATTTGAAAGAAACATAAGTCTTATAATATGTGGATTTTGTAGCTTCACTTTATAATAAAATTGCCTAGGTGGCTTGTGAGATGTGGTAATTACTACAAAAGAAATTCTGAGGACTTCTTGTTTATATGTCTTTTTGAAAAAGTAGTCCCTGAAAATAGTGAATTGGAGACTTGCAACTACATTAAGTTTGCCAAACCATTTTTCTTGTGACTCTCAGTTTTCATATACTCATGGCATTTTGCTCCAACATGTTATATTTAATCTTAGTACAAGTATAGATGTTTTGGGTAGGATTCGTATAAGATGCATAATAATTTTCACATCATTTTTGGGTAATCTTAGGGAAAGAGATACTTGTGACACCTTAAAAGTGAAAAAAAAAATTCACAATTCTTAGTAGAGCAGACCAACCCTTCACTCTCCTTGTGTGAATACTGTACGAGGATCTGGGGAGGATAAAGGGAATCCTGTGTGGAGTGAGCATATAGAATGGTTGACTGATTCATTGATTATTGTTTTCGCCATTTTACCATAGACACTAGAATAGGACGCATGACTGAGTTACTATGACTTTGACTCCTTTTCCATTCGATTTCTAGCCATTGAACTTTTCTGACCCATGACCTAATGAAATGCCAAATGGAATTAAAAAGCTGATCAATACTTCTATAATCAGAGTGCTATGCATAGTGAGTGAGAAATTTTTCACCTCTTGAAGAACAAATTGAATTCTGTAGGGCCATATAGAGAGTGAGAGGTGGCAACTGGACCTTCTTATGGAGCTTTGCATTAAAAGCCTATTTAACTGGCAAGGGGCAGCACAGTCCAGATGGTGACTTTTACTTTTCTTCATCTGTCATTGTATACTCAGCACCAAGCCTACTGGGTACGTAGTATATGGTGTTCAGTAAGCGCTCCCTATGTATTTGTAGATCTTTTATTATGAGGAAATTAAGTGGAAAGAAATATTACATTTGATTTTCATTTAAATCATGTTAAAATGTTATACTATTCATCAATTAAATTATGTGAAGAATTTGTAGAAAAACTGATAAATGAGGTCATTCAGTCAGATAATGTTAATGAGAACTTGGTGCGTGCAAAGCAACTCAGCCTCTATTGAGTCCTCAATGTCAAGTGCTGACTCCACTGAGTTTCCATAGCGTCTGGCTGAAGTACTGTCTGCTATTTTCAAAGCACTTTCTTCTTTGCAGGGAAAATGAAGCCATTGCACTGTCTTCCATAAAGGCTGCAAAATTTTAAACAGTATCCCAATAGTTTCTTCATTCCCTCTTGCCATAACACAAGAGGTGAAGTCATGTCCTGTCTGAACTCTGCCCTATTCCAACTTCTTAGGCATCTCCTCACTCTATTTTTAAAATTCCCTTTGTTTCCTAAATTTCTTCCATCAGCATTTAACCATATTCAAAAACTTATCATCATACAGGAGGAAAATTAAACCTCTACCAATTGCTTCCAGTCATCTCCTACCCGGTCCCTCCTTTCGTGAGTCAGGCCCATGGGAAACAGCGTTAATTCTAATTTGTCTCCTGGCCAAGTCTAACCTTATTTCAGTTCAGCTGCAGTGAAACTGCTCTAGCAGAGATATCATCTTGTTCTTGTTAATCCACTAGTGTAGAGCAAGTCTCCCTTCATTTTCTTGCACCTCCACCTTCTTCAGCTCTTGTCCTCTTTCTCTCTGCTTTCTAGGACACCAGACCCTCAAGCTTGTTCCCTTCCTGCTGTTCCCTCTTACTCTCCTTTATAGGCTCATCTTTCTTGTTTCATTAGTGGGGTGTTGGTGTTCCATACAATTTGGTTCTAGGTCTGTGATGGGGAACCTTTTAGAGATCAGTTGCCCGAACTGCAACTCACAGCCCACTTATTTATTGAAAAGTGCCAACACTGCAATTAAACTTGAACACTGAGGTTTTAGTCTAGAAAAACAACTCATACACTTGGCTTGTGTGCCAAGAGAGAGGCACACATGTCATAGGTTCACCACTTTCCACTAACCCTATCCACCCTCATTCCCCCCTGCAACAATTCCATCTATTTCCAAGGTCTTCATAACAGTGTATTCTCTAACCTTCTTGATTGTTATCTGTAGTACAAACTAATACTTTGGCATCCACATCCAAAACTATGTCTCTACAGGAGAGTTCCTCTTAGACATCCCATCAATACCTTGAACTCAACATTCAAAACAAAATTCATCATCGGCTCAAAGATCTGCTGTACACAGTGAGTCCAATTTTTTAGTAAAAAAGAATAGATTTTAATCCACTTGACCAGGCCACCTATCCAAACAGTATGGAGCCGTCTTTAATATTCATGAGTCTCAGGTTAGATGTAGCCATCATTAAGAAACATTTTCTTACTACATCAAAAACAGATGAGGCGCTCTGTCTATGTACCCTCATTTTTCTATCTTTTCCCTGTCTTAGAAATTTATTATACTGTCTCGTTACTGCCTGTTCACACATTTGCATCTCCAAGGAATCTATAATCTCTTGGAAGATAGGGATGTGTCTAACTCAGCCTCTATTATTTTATAGATCTAGTTCTGAGCACAGTGTCTGGTTTAATTTTGTGAGTGCCCAATACATATCTATTGACTTTAAAGGTTTCTGGCACAAATTGCAATGGCAACTGTGTAGAAAAGCTACAGATAAATAGAAGATACAGTAAATCTACTGTAAAGCAGCAGCTGGACATTTATGAAAAGTAATGGTTCCCATGCACAATCCATGATTGACTGGATTGGAATCTCTGGGGAAAACTAAAGGTTCTGTATTTATCATTAGGCAAGTTTATGAAATGGTGCTCTAAAAGGACTTGAATTTTGACTCATGAATTAGAAAGTATAAAAAAGTGATGGATATGAGAGTGACTCGAGCATTCATAAGCATTGAGTGAAGTTATGAAGCTTCAAAAGCCATACAGAGATTAGTATTTGCCAGGAATATAACGTGAATATTAAGAAAAAAAATGCTATGATGTGGAAATTCATGCAATAGGGAAAGGGAAGCTGGGTTTTATTTTAGTCATTATAAGACTGAATTATATATCTATGGTAATTTCAGTTAAAACAAAAACATAAGGACTTGAAAGTAAATTGCTTTACAATTTTCTCTCACTGAAGGTTGAAATGAGCCAAATTAAGAAATATAACCTACTATGTTAAAGAATATTTCATCATCAGACACAAGGTTAAAACAACTTCAAAATGAAACTAAATTCACTGCTTTATGTTACAATTCCTGTCCTGCACAGGGAGCCTGAAATGACTCCGTTTTTCCTTACAACTTTATTTTCACCTATACTTTAGCCATTGAGCTGACAGCCAAACTAATCCCAAAGCAGTTCCTGACTTGTCACCAAGGCTGTTCAGGGACAATTGCAAGTATGAGTGCTGAAGGAAGTGTCATCTGCTTGTTCCTCATTGTAGCCTCCTCTCCCACAACTCCAACCCTATAACGATGTTTAATAGTAAATCAGACAGTAATAGAGAACCAGCAGGAAGAATATCAGAGCAATTGTACACTTGGATAACTCTCTTGAGAGCAGAAATGGTCACCTCTGAGCTGTGAACTATTTTGAAGCAATATCACAAATTCAGGAAGGAGGAGGACTGCCTTGATAGCAGTTGAAAATGGAAAGAGCTTCCGAATTTCAGGGTTTTCATATGTGGTAACAATGTGATGTAGCTGTTAACGAAAAAAGCTAGCATGATAGTCACCCTCTGCTCTGAACTGAGCTGAACTGGACTGAACTGAAGAAGTTACATCTAGAATTCATCTCCAGTTCGAGATGCTACAAAACAACGAGAAAAAAAATACTCAAAAAACAAAAGCCTCCCCAAAAAGCAGGAATTCTTTTTTGAGGAGAGTGTACTGAATATGCTAAATTTCTTTCCATTTCTAATCTGTGCTTTTTATGAGGCCAGTTGGAGAAGATAGAATTAATTCCTGTGGTAGAACTCATTTGTATTATGCCAGCTTCTCATTGCAAATCATCATTAAATTTCATATGATCGGGTTTGACCTGACATGCAAACTTGTGTAATAAGAAGCTGCATAACAACAGGATTTCTTCACCATTCCTTGAGCATGTGTAGCAACGGTCCTGCTCTTCCATGTGGAATATCACAGAAAATAGATATGTCAGTAGCTTTAGATAAGATACAACAGTAGCTTGAAGAAGAAAAGTACCTTGGTCGGTATGGCCATCATGGAGGGTGGAAATGGGGAGGCCTGGACCTGGCATGCAAGATGAAAATAAAATATGGTTTAGTCTCAAAATAACTATTCAACAAGGACTTCGAGTAGTATTTCTGATTAGTGTCAAACTCAAGTACATCTTTTAATTCTGTAGTAATTTTTTTTCTCATAGTGTAAACACATTTTAAGCTACATTTAAATGACACATTACATCAGAGCTTAGTCAAAGAACAGATTCAGTGGAAGTATTACCTGCATACTTTCCCAAAAAGGATCCTGAATAGCAAAAATTTAATTA